>LPNX010005904.1:25307-38285 GCA_001517045.1 Pseudotsuga menziesii
AACCGAACTATGATAGTACTGATGGCATGAGTGATAAACTGGGGGGAATAACTGGGAAAGTAGAGTGGGTGGACTCAAACTTCCTTTGTTCAGAGTATGATGGTGGGCATGATCGGGCAGCATATGAGACTGACTGGTAGTAAAGGGATCATAGCGGTATAGGATCTGAGGGTGAATGGGCTGAGGGAGACTCAAGCTGTGGTACACTGGCAGGAGATTTGTAGAATACTCTGAACAAAGGTGAGCTGATTGGGGGTGCTGCCGAGAGGATCGATCATAGCACCAAGAGGCGCGGGGGGACTTCTTCATGGGTTAGGGAACTAGAAGTAGTGTGGATATAAAAATGGTACTTTCATGTGGATTTTACGAGCCCAGGACAGTTCATGCTCGTGGTTGCTTTCAATTTTAAGGAGCCTGAAAGCAAATAAGAAGACTCTGAAGTAATAGAATGGTACTGTCGTGTGGATTTTACGAGCCCAGGACAGTACATGCTCGTGGTTGCTTTCAATTTTAAGGAGTCTGAAAGCAAATAAGAAGACTCTGAATTAATGGAATGGTACTGTCGTGTGGATTTTACGAGCCCAGGACAGTGCATGCTCGTGGTTGCTTTCAATTTGAAGGAGTCTGAAAGCAAATAAGAAGACTCTGAATTAATGGCCAGGCAAGGAGGAAGTGTTCAATCAAGGAATATTTATGATGACCAGGACTGAGGGTGGGGGGAACACTGATGGGCCTCCTTACGGGGTGAATGAATGGTGGCAAAATAACGAAACATTTGCAATATGACAGGAGTGGATGGCTCATGTAAAAAGTGTGAAATAATCTGATGACGGCCGATGTGGCGCGCAAATCGATGCGGCAAGGTGTAGGGACGCAATGTTGAAATTGTACCAAGTGAGAGCGAGAAATGATCTCAAGCATCATCACGAGCTCGGAAAAATGAATCCAGCGATATAAAAAGTGTGAAAAATGGAGAACGGCCGATGTGGCACGCAAACCGAGACGACTAGCAGTGTCTGAAAAAGAATGGGTAAAAAATGATTTAGAGAAAATAATACAACGAGGTGACCATCAAGATGGTCTCGTCGTGCTGATTCCAATGGTGGAGATGGTTCGGAAAACGGACTTCGTATGGGTTCAGAATGGCCAAACGAGAGAAAAGTCAACGGACTATAAATAGTAAGTGGGCCCAACATGACATGTGTCATTCGACTAGTGGACGTTGACTCTTGATCACAGTAGACCAGAGCTGAGGTGTCATTTTTGGATGATCCGACCGGCCGACTTCAGATTCGGGAGAGACAGGTAGGCCGTCAAACTCATACCTGCATTGTTTTTTGGGTTTGGGGGCGGGTAGTGGGTCCCAGGGTTTGTTTGTACGGTCCACGTGGGTGGACCGTGGGTTAGGGGATCGAATCCGTGGTCGCAGACCGCGGGTTCAGGCAAGGACAGCCGCAGTCGCGGACCGCGGGTTTAGGCCGGGACAACTGCAGTCGGAGACTGCGGTTGTGGGCTTGACAGCCACGGTCGGAGACCGCGGTTGTGGGCCTGACAGCCACGGTCGGAGACCGCGGCTGTGGGTTTGATAGCCGCGGTCGGAGACCGCGGCTGTAGGCTTGACAGCCACAGTAGGGGACTGGGCTGTTTTTTTTTTTTTTTTGGATGAGTGGGAAGGTCTATTATTTTGACATGAGTCTGATGAGACTTCGTTGTGTGATTGACAGGATGCCATAGGTGCTATGGAGGGAGCGAGAGGTCCCGGACGAGATAGTGACAGTGGTTCGAGAGGATCGCCGGGTGCGGTCACTGCTATGACTCTTCGGACTGTTGAAGTTCGCTGAGGTGCCTATGATGCGGTCAGCAGGATTGCTGCTGAACCGGCTGGTCAGATTCTGGGAGCCAGACATACTGGCGTTTTGAGTGCAGGAAGAGAGGGTGGACCTCACCCTGACTGATGTTTATTTCTTGACGGGGTTGCCCTGCCTGGGGAGGGTAGCAGATACACAGCCGCGGGTGTCTACGGACCTTGATATGGATGATATGGTGGAGCGGTTCTGTCGTCCGGAGGCTCGGGTGCATCGGAGTGCACTCTTGGTGAGGGATCTACGGGAGCCAGCAGTACAGGTGATGGCAGCATGTGTGGTTCGTATTTTGGGGTCCCAGTCACCTGAGAAGGTGTCTGGGGGTCAGATACAGCTCATGGAGCGTGTACTAGCCGGGACCTATTTTGCGTGGGGCCAGATGTTCCTGATCTGCATGCAGCGACAGCTGACCGCGGCGAAGGAATCTGGTAAGGGATTCTGTTATGGTTCATTTCTATGTGCCTTCTTTATGGAGAGGGTCCCCACACTGCGGCCGCGGGTGCCGGTCAGAGCAGGAGGCTTGAGGGAGCCTCGGATGGTGCAGTGGGGAGAGATGATGCGTCGCCATGGTGGCAGGGACGTAGGGCGATATTTCACGCAGGAGCTGTACTTGCAGTGGCTCCAGCTACCACTGATGCTGGAGGATTATCCATACAGGGATATGGACTTCACAGGAGATCCGGATGCTCCACGGCCACCAGGGCAGGCATGGGGGCCAGATGGTATGTATTATTTGATTGCATTGTCTAGTTTTATGTATATGATATATTGTGGATATATGGTAACTGACAAATTGGTGTTTTGCAGATGTGGGTCCGAGGCCACCGCCAGGACATGTGGCACGCAGAGGGACTGTGGCCATTCCTACTTTTCCTGGGCGGGGGGACGTGCATCGTCCAGATGCAGAGAGGACACTGGAGTCCGTACAGGTGCTGCTAGATCGGTTGCTGGTGGGAGTGACTGACGCAGGATGGCAGGATATTGATCCGGCTGTGATTCAGGAGTGGTTGAGGGCACCCCAGGATTTCAGATCGATCGCGATCCGGGTGGCCATATTGGCGGACAGGGCACGGGCACAGGGGCCCAGACGAGATGAGGACTCGCCGGAGGAGGAGTGAGGAGAGGAGTCAGAGGCAGTGGACACTGACAGTGATGCCGGGTACGACTCCCATTAGGGGGTGCAGGGGACTCCCCCCGCTAGTTTTGTAGCTACGGCCTGTACCTTATGAGGTTTTAGGATTGTACATACATTTTTTTGTATAGCTGAGTACAGGGGTACTCAGGACATGTATATCTCATGTATATTTTTTGTTTGATATATATATATTTATGCACATGGATGCACTTTTTTATGGTGTTTTATCATTTGTACGCACGTGGATGCGCTTGATGATGTGTTATATGTTTGTGTTGCACGTGGATGCAAGTAGTCTAGGATGTTGGGCACGTGGATGCCCCTTGTGTATTTTATGTGATGTGACATGATTAGGTTATGACTAGGCACGCGGATGCCCCTATGGATGCAAATGTGGTTTTATGGTTTATGTTCATGGATGTAAATGTTGATGCGATGCAGTCTTTTTGGTTTTTTATATAGTTGGATGAGATGCTATGATGCATGATGGAGATGTTTATATGGTGTGATTGATATGCCAATCTAGGATGTTATTGGGCATTTGATCTGCGACACTATTTTGAGCTCTTGGGACATGTGTGAATGTGACGGATTCAAACTGTCGGCTAAGTTGTTTTGTACGTAGGAATTTTCTAAATAGGCAAGGATCGCGCACCTGGTAGCAGTTGTTGAGCTGGGAGACAAGTAGCTGGGAGTCCAAGAACACATGTAGGTGACATATACCCATCTGGAGGGCAGCAGTCAGGAGATCGGTCACAGCATCATATTCCTCCTGGTTATTGGTAGCGGCGCCTATGCATGTTCCGTCAAGGTGAATCAGTTCGTTGGAAGGGGAGTATAAGACCCATGCTGCAGAAGCCAGGTTGGGAGACCAGCGGCTTGCCCCATCAGCGAAGCCAATGTAACGAGGTGGAAGATGGTCCATCTGTGGGCATGCAAAGACGATGAATGTGAGATTATGGTAAAAAGGGGAAAAAACAAAAAGGGAGAGCAAACTTTACAATGCGGACCAATGAGGTCGCAGCTTCAGTTATGGGTAAAAACGTTTAAGGTACAACCCATTACGGGGGTTGCATAAAGGGTGGCCTTCAGAGTCGGCTAAAACATATGCCCCCTTACTGAGGTAAGTCTGCACAATGTAAGGGCCTTGCCACATGGATTCGAACTTTCCTTTACCGGTTTTGTCGTTGGCTTGGTCATAGGCGAGGACGAGGTCCCCTTCGTGGAAAGTTCGAGGGTGAACATGTTTGTCATAATTGGCTTGGGAGCGGTTTTTGCCAGCTTCGATGTTCTGGAGAGTGGCACGACGATCTTCATCATCTTGTTCGAGGGATAGCAGACATTGCTCAAGGGGGGAGGTATCGGGGAGAAGCTCAACAGCGATGTGTAAGGCAGGTATCTGACACTCGATGGGGAGGACAGACTCTACACCATGAACTAAATGAAACGGGGTAAAACTGGTGGCGGTATTGGTGGAGGTATGGTAAGCCCATAAGGCAGGGAATAGCATATGGTGCCAATTGGACTTATGCCAATCAACAGTGTGTTGGAGTATGGTTTTCAGTATTTTTTTAACAGCTTCGACTTGACCGTTCCCTTGAGGGTAGTAAGCCGAGGAAAACTGGTGTTGGAATTTGAGGAAGGTGGATAATTCGCGCCAAACAGAATCTTCAAAGTGTGATCCATGGTCTGAGACCAACTGTTTAGGGACCCCGAATCGAGTGATAACATGGTTGAAAAAGAAACGGGTAGCAGTTTCAGCGGTACAGTTGAAGGTGGGCATGGCTTCCGCCCATTTGGTGAAGTAATCAACAGCGACAATGATGTACTTATGGCCGTTAGCAGATGGGGGTCTACACTCCATGAAGTCGATGGCCCACTTGCAAAAGGGACCAACGGTGACGACTGGGTGTAATGGAGCAGGTGGTGTCCGGGCCTTGGGGGAAAAAAGTTGGCAGTTATGGCAATGCTTGACCGCAGTGATGCAGTCGGTGAAAAGTGTGGGCTAGAAGTATCTGGTGCGGACGACCTTTTGGGCAGTGGCCATCCCTAAGAAATGGCCGCCACAGGTACCGCTATGGCAATCATTAAGGACCTGTTCAGCTTCCTCGTGTGTAAGGAAACGACGAAGAATTGTGTCGACTCCTCGCCGGTAAAGGACATCTCCTATGAGGAGGTAGCGAGAGGCTTGGTGATGGATACAACGACGTCCATTACAAGTGACGGTGGGTTGGAACTTTTGCATGCGTAGGTATAACAAGATATCACCGTACCACGGGTCATCGGACGAGATAGTAAACAAGTGATTATCGGGTAACTCCTCGGAGATAGGTGGGGCCGGGATGAAGGAAGGGAGATCGGTGATGAGCTGGGCAAGTGCAAGGGCTTTAGTGCTCTTAGGTGTTCAGAACGTGAGCTCATATTCCTGGAGGATAATGACCCATTTAGCCACACGACCTTGCAGGAGACGCTGGTTTAAGAGATATACCATGGGGTTAGAGTCGACGACGACTGTGGTATGACTAAGTAAAATGTAGTGTCAAAATTTTTGGGTGGAAAATACCACTGCTAGGGCTAGTTTCTCCTCATATGGGTAATGTAGGGGTGGGCCGGACAAGGTCTGGCTGACGTAGTAAATGACATGCTCTTGTCGTGAGGTGTCTTCTTGAACCAAGACTCCAGACACAGCATGCTCAGATGCCGAGACATAGAGAATGAAGTCCCGAGAAAAATCCGGAGGGGAGATCAAGGGGGCTTGTGTGAGAGATTTCTTGAGGGCTTCAAATGCAGCTTCTGCTTGCTCGTCCCAGACAAAGGGTGTGTGGGTACGAAGCAAGTGCAAGAAACCATGAACGGTTGTGGTGAAATCAGGAACGAAGCGTCGAAGAAAATTGGATCGCCCTTGCAGAATTTGGAGTTGCTGGAGCGTTCGAGGAGAGGGAAGGTCTAAGATGGCTTGGACTTTCAGGGGATCAACAGTAATTCCTTTCTGGGAAATAATGAAACCTAACAATCGGCCTACCAGAATGCAAAAGACGCACTTGTGTGGGTTCAAGCGGATCTGATATTGGCGACAACGCAGAAAAACTTGCCGAAGGTCATTAAGGTGGTCTGATCGTTTTCAGGAACGAGCTGTAAGGTCATCAAGGTAGACGAGCAGGATATGGACCAAATCATGAAAGCAATAGGTCATGGCCTACTGGAATGTGGCACCAGCATTTTTTAGGCCAAAAGGCATGACGCGATAGGCAAAGGTGCCCCATGGGGTAGTAAAAGCGGTTTTGTACTGGTCTTCCTTTCGGATTTGGATCTGATTGTATCCAGAAAAACCATCCATGAATGAGAGGACTTCATGCCCTGCACACGCATCAATGAGCTAGTCAAAAAATGGCGTAGGGAAATTGTCTTTGGGACAGGCGCGGTTTAAGTCTCGAAAGTCAGTGCATACTCTAAGGGTGCCTTGTTTCTTGTTGACAGGAACGGGGTTTGAAACCCAGGTGGTATAGGCAATAGGATAAATGAATCCTGTCATGCGAAGTTTCTCAATCTCTGTTTTGACAGCTGGGAGTTTTGAGGGATGAATGGGACGTTGTTTCTGACGAACGGGGGGTACATCAGGCCATGTGTCAATGTGGTGCTCTATAATGGCAGGGTCAAGACCAGGCATTTCGGTATAGGACCAGGCAAAGACATCACGGAATTCTTTGAAGAGTGTTTTGTATTCCTCAATCTCCTGCTCAGTGTAAGATGCTCCTAAAGCGATGAGTTCGGGGGTGCCTCTGGGGGTAGCGATATCAATTTGGATGACAGGTGAGATGTTGTCCATGTTACCCTCTTCGAAGGCGTCAGGAGCAGGAATAGGGTCCTTGAACCAGTCGACCTTGGGGGGAAGGAAGTCTTTGGATTCAATTGCAAATTGAGGAGCGGTGTGAGAGGAGGGTTCATCTCGGAGGAAGTAGGAACGATGGTGCATGTCATCCCAAGGATAATCTGGGGCAGTGAGAGCCTCGAGGATCTCCTCATCAGTACGGAATGTCTGTGTCATCAAGTCAGTTGACGAGGGAGTAGTGACGGAAGAGATCATATATATGGTGTTAACCTCTTCGGAAGAGGAATAGACTGGGGAATGGATTTCCTCAATGGTGAGGGGTGCCGTCTCAAGATCTGGGTTGTTCATCTCAAAGAGAGTGGTAATGACCTCTCCAGAAGGGGAAGAGACTGGGGAATGGATTTCCTTAATGGTGAGGGGTTCCGTCTCAAGATCCGGGTTGTTCATCTCAAAGAGAGTGGTAATGACCTCTCCGGAAGGGGAAGAGACCGGGGAATGGATTTCCTTAATGGTGAGGGGTGTCGTCTCAAGATCCAGGTTGTTCATCTCAAAGAGAGCTACTCTGTACTCGGGGATATCGGGACAGTGATGGGAGTAATGCCCGTAAACATCGCATAGGGCATAGGAGTGGTTCATGCGTAGGGATTTGTCGCGAGGCTTAGGGGTTGAATCTAGATGGACAACCGGGATAGTGGGGTCATCGTCAAGCATTTGCATGTATTCCTGTAATGCCGGTAACTGAGGATATAGGTGAGTCGCATGGCCCAACTCGTCGCACAGTGCGCATTTGGAAGGAGCACGAAACACAGGGGGGTTTTTGAATGTCTTAGGAGGTGGGACAGCAGTGTAAGGTTGGGGGCCTCTGCCCCCAGTGGGTTTTGTAAGAGGAGGGGGGGGTTCGTGGAGGACAATGGGGTAGCGATACCATGAGGTGGTTGACTAGTAGTGACAATTGGTTGCACTGGTTGCAGGACGACATTTGGTGTCGGCAGGGGAACGGGAGGCGAAAGATACCAAACGGGTAATCCTAATGTTAAACCCGGGAGGCTAAGGGTAGCCATGATTGGGGCGCTAACCACTCCTGAGGGAGGGAAGAGGAAAGGAATGGTATGGATGGGTGTAGCACCAATGTGACTAGGTACCAAAGGGGGTTTAGGCAACAAAGGCGTTTTATTATTAGGAGTTCATGTGTTATGGGACAGGGTACATAGGTTGGACACTTCAGTGGCAGGTGACGAGGGTGGAATAGACGGGAAGGTCGAGGTCATTGGTGCGTCTGAGTAAACTCTGGGCCCCGTAGAAGAAACGAATGAGGTGGTGGCACCCGAAACAGGTTGTTCAACCATGGGGAGAACATTTTCGGGTGTTGCGGGGGCATTGGGATCATGGTAAATGAGTTGGTCAACCTTGACCACGCGTCCCTCATGGGGGAACATCATGGTATGAAAAACGGTAGAAGCAACTTCCCACATGGCATACATGTAGCTGCGGCCAAGTAAAAGGTTGTAATCCAGCTGTGCATTGATAACCTCGATGTTTATGAGGACGATTTTGCCAGCCAGCTGGATAGGGACGTTAGTTAATAGGCCTTGTGGTTGATCTGAACGGCCGTTGTAGGCTCGCAACGCAGTAGAGGATTGCTGGAGAGGGGGTGATCCCATTTTCTGCCAGATGGAGGTGGGCATGACACATGTAGAGGCGCCTTCATCAATAATGCATCGATGGATGACAAAATTCCGAATGGAGACAGAAACTTGGAATGCCAAAGTGGAAGGCAGGAGGGGTTCGGATTGGTCCAAATCAAACGCCATTAACTGCGAATCATTTGGATCGATAGCCCCAATGGCTGAGAGTAAAGTCTTGCACTGCGAAGGGTAGTTTTTTAAGACTTCTAACGCAGACATGGCTGCGGGGGATTGGGCTAAGTCATCGACAATGTTGTAGTTTGACGTAGCCCGCGCATTGGGGTTGTTGTTGATACGGCGAAGTGGGAAACGAGGTGCTCTGGGGGCACCATCTAGTGGAGGTGGAGGTATACGTAATGCCTGATCAGCGGGATGAGTGTTAGTGGGTTGATCAGCGGGAGGGGCTTCAGGGGTGGAGCCATATTGGTTCCGCCGGGTCTGGAGGTTGACCTCATCGGAGGACATCATCAACAAATGGTGGGTACCTGAGTCAAAAATGGGTTGATCAGGAGCAGCGTAAGTGATTTGTTGTTGGATGGGCGTGTTAGCTTGAGGGGGAGCCAATGGTTCAGTGTTCACTACGCCTTGGTTTGGTAAGGGGTTTTGCAGCACCAAAGGTGGTTGCTGGGGTTGTGGGGGGTTGGGTGGTGCTTGAGGAGCCGCCTGCCCTTGGCGGTGTACATCAGTAGCCAAAAGTTGTCGAACTCGCTCCATATTCAGACAAAAATGTGTGTAGTGGCCATACACCCCGCAAACAGAACAAGGATAGTTTGTGCGCAAATTGGGGTTTTTAGCCTGCTTGGGCGGGCGATCAGGGTTTTGGTTAGCAGGGGCCGCATTATTACTAGCAGGGGGATTAGGGTGTTGACCAGCTTGCTCGGTTGGTTGGTTGTTCCCACGATTGCGGCCTCTGTCACGATTTTGTTGGCCCTGGTTACGTTGGTTGTTCTGGTTTTGCGGCGGGTTTTGTTGAGCGTAAACTTGCCTTTGGACAGCAGGTGGATTCTGAGGTTGCGCAGGGGATGGGGCAGGTTGCGGTGGATGATATGTAGGTGGGGGTTGCGCAGGTGCAGCAACTTGAGGGGGTTGCTGATAGTGCTGTGGAGCAGGTTGTGGGTTTGTCGCATGGGCTGCCTATGGCAGGTAATAATGAGGTTGTGCTTGTGACGGCGCAGGAGCTGGTGCAACCTGCTGGTGATAGTAGGGCTGAGGTGCGACCGGGGGGGGTGTAAGCGAGAGTCATTTGGCCGAAACACTGAGGTGGACATGAGGGTCCATGGGAATGGTGTTGATGTGTCGTGGGAGCATATGGGTTGGTTACTCCTGGCTGGGAGGTAGCTCGCGAAAGGTCAGATCCAGGGGTAGGACGTGCTATGGAAAATGGTTGAGGCTGCGAAGAGACACGACCAATGATGCCGTCGGCAGCGTGGGATGCCCCCGGCGCATCGTGCTGGGAGGAATTGTCGCGAGGGGCGTCAGGTATAATGGTATAGAGATAACCTGACTGGGCATAAATGAGATCGAATTGTTGGGCCTTAAGGATGGCCTCTTCTTCAGACTGGGGTCGTTCGGATGCTACATCCTTAGCAATGATAGGAAGGAGGGATTTGAGGAACCAGTCTAGGAAGAGCCGGTCATCTAACTTGATCTTGCATAAACTACGATGTCGACGCCATTCATGAATGTGGTCCGTGATGTGGGTAGCCGTGTTTTGTCTACATGATAGTAGGATCTCAACGCCTGCGTCATAGCGGACAGGTAACTGGAAGAACTGCAGGAATGTCGAGGCGAGGGAAGTAAAGGTGGCATGGGTTCCATGGGGTTGCTCGATATACCACTTGGCAACAGAGCCAGTGAAAGTGCGCTGTAATAAATGGAGGTGAATAGAGTCGTCTACTATGGAGTATGGAGTTGGAGGAACACCATAGATGAAAAGACATGATATGGTTCTGTGGGTCCTCACCTACCTTGCCCTCGAACTTAGGGATGTCAGAGGGGAGCTTGGTGGGCATGTGAGGCCACGCAGTGTCATGTCGGATGGGGTCGTTCGTCAATCTAGCTAGATCAGGTAGGTTGAGGCTAGCCATGAATGGCAAACTGGAAGACGGATGTGACACAGTAGTGGGTTGGATCAGGTTAGGACTAATGCCCCCAAGTGGAGGGGTAATGTGAGGGAGGTTGCCCCCAAGTGGGGGAACTAAGGTGGTATAGGATGGTCCTGCACCACCATGGGTAGTGTGAGCCATTGATGGAGTGGGAATAGGTAGTCCCGCTGCGGGAATCGGTGTCGTGAGGGGAACGGTAGATGGGGCCCCCGTGGAGGGCATACCCAAAGTAGGTGTGGGAACTGGTGCCGTGGTGGATGTTCCACCAACGGTTCCTACCAATATGGGAGTGGGAGTCACGCCAGCCATGGGGCTAGTAGGGGCAGTGTAAAGGGGGTTCTCAGACTCTAGCTCAGAATCAGAGGTAAAATAAGGGGCGTCAGTATCAGGTGACGGAGTCCTATGCTGCTGATGAGTGGAGTCAAGTGACAAGGCTTGAGATCTATGATGAGTGGTATCAAGTGATGATGATCTGTGTCGATGACGGGTGGTGTCAAGTGAACCGTGCTGTGGGGGTTCACCTCTGAGGCGCCGAGAATGTCTCGGGGACTCAATGGTGACAAATGGTGTCAAATCGCTGTGGTTGAGGTAGGTACAAAACAACTCAAAAAACCCTAATGCAACTGAGTGTGCAGAAGGAGAGCTCAAAAAATAGGGCACTCAGGCCAACAACCAACTCAAAACACCCACTGCAACCGCGTGCTACAATAGGCGGAGTTTCAACAGAAATGGTCAGAATACCAAAAAGCAGCAGGTTTCCTACAAATAAAAAACGGTGAACTCAGTAGACCAAAAGGAGGTAAGGGAGCATGCAAACACCTAACTAAAAGTATTATGACTCAACTAGACATATCCTCTGCAAGGTGATGAAATCCAAGTCAGACAATATGAATAGGAAAGCCAAGTGGCTAAGGTATCCCCCTACCGGGAGGGACACCGGGTAGTCAAATCCTAGAAGAATGGCAACTAAGATACCCCGTTCATGACACGTCCAGAAAGGTAAATCTGCCGATTGGTCCTTTAACCGCAATATCCCTATATAGGGATATCCCGAGAACTGCGAAAGGTAGCCCTTCAGTTACTGAATGGAGTTCAGTATTCCACTCAGACTTCCGGAACCAATCTCACGACTTCAACCCTCCTAAGGGAGAGGCCCTCTGATAAACCGGTTGTGACCGTGTCAAAAAATACTAGGGGATTTTGGTTCCCTAATGGACAACAACTATGTCTCAAGTGTAAATAACCGAGGGGTGTTTTTGGAAGCCTATCCCCCCGATCCTACCTAACTACAAAAATTCTTTTGTGTTCCCCAAGTGGGGTTAGAATGTTGGTTGAGTTAAGTAATTTTTAAGTCTCACTTGAATTAGGTGACAGATTGTGTGCTTGTGAGGTTATGAACCCAGAAGAGAAGTGCCAGGGCAACTTCCTAAATAACAATAATACCGAATGAAAAAATTTTACCATGCAAAATTTTTTTTGAATAAACAATGCTGAATTTTTTTTTTTAAAAAACAATACTGTAAAAAGGTAACAGAAATAATAGGGGCAGAAAAGGCTGTAGGGCTGCAGGTAGAACAGACGGCTGTGCAGGTGCAGAACATATGGCAGCAAAGGGGTTGGGCTCAGAAAGCAGAAACAAGTGCAAAAGTCAGATCACGGGTCTGGGGCGAAATCGCGTGGTCGGACCGTGGGTTTAAAGAAAACAGGCGTGCACAGGTCGCGGCTTTTGGGAAAACAGCGGCGGTCGGAGCGCAGAAAACACAAAAAAGGACGTGGTCAGGTCGCAGCTAAGAGCTGGAAAGGCACGGTCTAAACACGGGTAACCAGCCAACAGGCGCGTTCGGATCGCAGCAAACAGGTAAAAAGACGCGGTCGAGCTGCAGGAAAAGGAACAACAGACGCGGTCAGGTCGCAACTGCGAAGGAAAAAAGTGCGGTTTACGGCGGTCGAAAACGACAGCCGAAAGGACAATACATGAAATAAAATAAAATAAAAAACCAGTGGAGTCGCCAAAACTGTTGCTAGGTTTTTACCCCTAGCTTGTGCGAATGAGCACCTACTAAGGAAAATGGATTCCTTAGTAGCAGTTCAATGATATGTGAATTAAAAACTATAACTGAAATAAAAACTAAATCTAAACATGTTCATGAAGCAAAACGGTAAAAAGTAAAGAATGATTTTTTTATTAATTTGACCTCCAATGTGGAGGTTGGTGAAGCCCTTTGCGTTGGTCCGATTAGGTGGCTCCGAGCTTCCATCTGCTCCTTCTCTTTCTCCAATGGTGGAAATGGGCCAAAAGGGGCTCTCAATGGTGAAAGTAGCTCGATGGTGAGCTAGGGTTTCAAGAGCAATTTTGGCAGAG
>LPNX010005904.1:38325-60879 GCA_001517045.1 Pseudotsuga menziesii
CAAATAAGGGGTCTGCATCACTTATTTATAGTTGGAAACCATGCGGTTTTAGGGTTAGGGTTTCAGCTGTTTAGGGTTTTTTCCTCATTTTCCTCATTATTTTATATTTTTTCTTCCTTTTTGGAGATTTTTGCTTTTTTGGAGGAATTTTGGATATTTTTAGAGGAAAAGAGGGTTTTATGGCCTTTTGGAGGCATTTTAAGCCTTTTGGAGGCTTTTTAGATGGTTTTATGGGTTTTTTTGATGGAAATATGGTGGGAAAATGGACAAATGAGCCATGTAATGGGGTAGATGAGGTAGTGAACCCTTTTTGGGTGTTAACAGGCCCCACAACTGCGGGAAATTTAACCCTTGATCAATAAGGAGGGTTATACTCTATGAATTTACATGATTTGTTTACATTATTGAATCTCCCGATTGAAACATCAGGGAATGACATGAATCAATTACATTACATATACTTCCTGGAATAAAAATCAGGGTACAATACATAAGATATACAAGTGAATACATTTCAAAGTTACAAATACATCAACACTCCCTCTTAACTAGGAAGGTATTCTCTTGACACAATTTATTAGCACAAGTCTTCTTCTCTATATCATCTGGATCATCATATCTTCATCTTCAAGTTATCTTCATCTTTAAGTAATCTTCATCGTCAAGTCATCAAGTCTAGATCATCACTGGATCATCATCGAGTCTGGATCATCATCAAGTCTGGATCATCACTTGATATGGAGCATCACTAGATCATCATCAAGTCTGGATCATCACTTGATATGGATCATCACGGGTCATCATCACTAGTGCTATCTCAATTCTACTCAAAATAGGAAGTTCTACAAATCCATCCCTTTTTCATGCTGGTTGTAGGCCTAACCATCATGTAGGTCTTCATCGTCTTCAACACTTATATCTGACCATGGAATGAACCATGTCAGAAACACCCACTCAGAACTTACATTTGACCATGGAATGAACCATGTCAGAAAGGCACGCCCAACACTCACATATGATCATGGGAGGAACACATCCAAAACCCATGTTAGAAAGGCTTTGCACTTACATCCGACCTCATCATGTTAGAAGGGATCTGCACTTACATCCGACCTCATCATGTCAAAAGGGATTTGCACTTACATCTGACCTCATCATGTCAGAAGGGATCTGCACTTACATCCGACCTCATCATGTTAGAATGGCTCTTTACTTACATCTAATGTCGTCATGTCAGAAGGGATCTACACTTACATCTGACCTCATCATGTCAGAAGGGTTCTCAACTCTAGGCTGAGTGTCAATCCCAAATTGAACCAAATTCCTAGTAACTGACCAGGTACCTCCATTCTTCGAGAGAATGGCCTCTCAGCACTAAGATAAGTTTCAGTCTCAGACTGAATCAATTTTTTGGTAACTGAATAGGTGCCTCCATTCTCTCAGAGAATGGCCTCTCAACACTATGCTAAGTTTCAGTCCCAGACTAAATCAATTTCCTAGTAACTGACTAGGTGCCTCCATTCTCCCAGAGAGTGGCCTCTCAACACTAAGCTAAGTTTCAGTCTCATACTGAATCAATTTCCTGGTAACTGACTAGGTTCCCTCATTCTCCGAGAGAATGGCCTCTCAACACTAAGCTGATTTTAGTCCCAGACTGAATCAATTTCCTGGTAACCGACCAAGTGGCTCAGTTCTCCCAGAGAATGGCCTCTGAACACTAAGGTGATTTTTAGTCTCAGACTGAATCAACTTCTTGGTAACTAAATAGGTGCCTCCATTCTCCTAGAGAATGGCCTCTCAACACTAAGCTGAGTTTTAGTCCCAGACTAAATCAATTTCCTGGTAACTAACCAGGTGCCTCCATTCTCCCAGAGAATGGAATCTCAGCACTAAGCTGAGTTTCAATCCTAGAATGAATCAATTTCCTGGTAACTGACTAGGTGCCTCCATTCTCCTAGAGAATGGCCTTCAACACTTATATGATCATGTGGGAACACATCCATCAATCACATCAGAATGGCTCTGCACTGATCATGTGGTAACACAACCCATAATCAAATCAGAATATCTCTGCACTGATCATGTGGTAACACAAACCACAATCACATCAGGGCATCTCTGTACTTACATTTGGCCATGTGAAGCTTAGGCTTCCACCATATCAGAAGGGCCAATGAACACATCAATTCCCTTTGGCGGAAACATGATTTGGAGAACACCAAGCTTCTCCCTGAAGTACTCATGGCTAATGGTTTGGTTAATACATCATCTATCTGCTTGTCCAACACAACATACTAGAGATTCACTGCTCCTCTCTACACCATATCCCTCATATAGTGATACTTGATCTCAATATGCTTTGACTTGTCATGGAACACTAGGTTCTCCGAAAGCTTCACACAGCTCTAGTTGTCGCAAGATATACAAGTAGCATCCATCTGAAGATCAAATAAATATGACAGTAGCTTTCTCAACCACACTGCCTTGCAACTAGCCGAACAAGTTGCAACATACTCTGCTTCGGCTGTACTTAGTGCCACACAGGATTTCTTCATGCTAAACTAGGACATCACACCTAATCCCATACTGAAGCAACACCTTGAAGTGATCTTTCTATTAATGGAACTTCCTTACCAATCCGAATCCACATAACCTTCTAGGTTAATCTTCTGATTCACCTCATACTTGAGCCCTTAATCAACTGTACCCTTCAGGTACCTCAGAATAAGCTTTGCAGTAATCAAGTGAACATGTCTTGGATCCATCAGGAACTGGCTTAATGTGTTCAAAGCAAAGAAAATATCTGGTCTCATATTCGTTAGGTACATCAAGGACCTAATCATATGACGATACATTGTAGCATCAACCGCTTCTAATAAAGCATCACTCAATAGATTCAGGTTCGATGCCATAGGTGTGGTCATGGCCTTACACTCCATCATCCTGAACCTCTTCAGGATCTCTACTGCATATTTTCCTTGTCCCAGGAAAATTCCATCTGCATTCTGTCGCACCTCCATGCCTAGAAAATAGTGCATCATACCCAAATCATTCATTTCGAACTCGACATCAAGCTTCCTCTTTGTATCAGGTATCAACCCTGTAATGTCCTGGTTTTGACGCCGTTACATTAGATGTATATGATGTGTATATTGTAAATGATCATGGTGTGGAGTTAAAGGCCAAGGCCCCACCATTGATCGGTTATGCTATGTTTTGGATTTAAATTTGTCACCGATGGTATATCGGGGCATGCGGCATATGTTTTGAGTTTATCACCATGTAAATATGCATCTATAATTAAAATGAACACAACCAGCTACGGTCGCAGCAACTAAATCGAATGGGGCGTGATTTTCACAAGGATAAGGGTGGGGAAATTTGTCAAACCTTGGCCAATGAGAGAAAAAAAACCCATGTGTCTTCTTCCTTTGTCTTATTCCAACCACTTTCATTGAAGAATGGCTACTGGTGGTTGAGGCAGTTAATTATTTTGGGAGTGGGGTGGCAGGACTGTCAGTCCTTTCCCCCATGCACACTCCATCCACGTTTGACTTCAAAATGGAAGGAAAAACCTTCACACACTCTTCACTCACGCAGACATTCTCCTTCACCCCACGCCTGTGCTGAACACCCACGCCCTCCAAATTCGCGTCCTTGCCATTGTTGCTCACCTTCACACATGGAATTGTTGCTGTTACTCATGCACATCAAATTTCGCATCCTCTTTGTGCTCTGATCGTTCTCCACCATTGCTGGTCCATTTTTCATCTTCACACACATGATTTTCCTAAATTTTACCCACGCAGTAGTTTTCTTATGCGGATTTGTGAATAGAGTGCCTGTATCCTTTACTCACGGGCTGATTCGTGGGTTCTACATTGTGGTTGTTCATACACCGGTTGTGAGACTGTAAATTTGCCCCTATCGTGGTCTGCATATGTTTTTCCCAGCAGCTTCGGTTGTGAAAATCGGGTCATTGTTCCCCCACGTTGTGAGTCGTTTTTGCTGTTACGTTTGGGGATTGTGGTAGATGGGCTGAAGTCATTTTTTTCCCTGGCTTAAGCTGTAATAGCTAAATTAATTGTCGGAGTGCAGTGGTTGGTCTTCAGACTGTGAGAGGGGCAGGGATGTTGGCTTAGATTTGCTTGATAAACTTGGTGGCTGGAAACCACACAAACAGAGCTAGAGGGATGGCCTTCTTCTCCATCACCCCTGAATAGCACTGGGAGGGAATGCAGGGCCTAAGGGGACTGTGTAGCAGAGAAGGGACTGATTCCTTGTGTTGGGTGTGTTTGGGTGTCTTAGAGGTTAGGATAGTTCTTGTGTGGGTGTTCTTGGCTCTGTAATGAGCTCACCAGCTTAGCAATTTGCCTTCCCCAGCTCCTCAATGGCCTGATAAACCCAACTGTGTTGGCTTGGCTGTGTTTTGTATATCCATGGCCAGGTGTAAACCTGCTAGTTCCCTTATTCCCTGGAGAATCATGCCCAGCTCGGGGGTGGCAGCACTACTGAGAGATTAAGGAGCACACTGGCCTATGGTTGGGTGGAACATTGCAACGACGTAGCTGGTTGTGGAGCAAAATTTTCATAAGATAAGTGATCTTGTGTGTTTTACCTCTGCAATTCTATATTCACTGTTAATGAAAATGAAATGAACATGTTGGAATACATGCATGTATGAATGCTATTGGTTTCCACTGTGTATGATGATTAAATTGCATATGTGCATATTTTAGTGCAAATTCTTTGTTGAGCATGTTATTTCAACAAATTTTGTGTGTCCATATGTTCATGGGGCTCTCAGCCTGGGAGGTTGAAGCTTGTAGTGGCGTCCTCATCACCGGTCGGAGGCATGGTGACCTGACAAACCCATCCTCACCTGTCACAAATATATCATCTACATACACTAGGAGTATCACTAGGTTCCCTTCTTCAACCTTGTAGTAAAGGTTGGAATCTGCTTTAATCTTGATAAATCCCAAACTGGATAGGAAGCTGTCAATTCTACCGTACCATGTCCTGGGTTCCTGTTTCAAACTGTACAGGGATTTTTTTAACGTAAACACATGAGTCTCTCTGTCATGTGTCTCAAAACCGAGTGGATGCTCCACATATACTTCCTCTTCTACTACACCTTTCAAGAAAGTTGTCTTGGCATCCATCTGGTGTACTTTTCACTTCATTACTGCAGCTAAAGCAAGTACTGATCTGATGGAAGTATATCTGGATATAGGAGAAAACGTTTCTTCATAATCTATTCCTTCTTTCTGGGAGAAACGAGGAGCCACGAATCTTGCTTTATATTTCTCTATGCTACCATTTGCAGCATGCTTGATCTTATAGATGCATTTGGAAGTCACAACAGACTTCCCTTCTAGTCTTGGTACAACATCCCAAACATCATTCTTCATGATCAATTGATACTCTTCGATCATAGCATCCTTCCATTCTTTCTTTTCTTTCGCTTCTTCATAGTTGGAAGGTTCTTTGTCAATGAAGTCACATAATAAGGTTACATAACTAGAGCAGGACCTGGTTCTTTTCCTTTCTCTGTGTATCTCTTCTGGAGCCCCATATCTTTCTGCACCTTGGATAGGTTCTTGTACCCAATCAGGTTTCCTCTTCTAAGGATTCTTTTCTTGAGGTGGATCTATAGGTTCTTCTACTTCTCGATCTTCTTCTAGAATTTCTTCGTTCATGGTTGTGTCATGACTTCTGGGTACTTCTATTTCTTCAGGTTCTTCAGCAGGTCTCTTTCTGGATTTTTTGTAAGCTAAGTCTTCATCAAATGCTACGTCCTTGCTGATGTCGATCTTCTTGAATATTGGGAAGTATATTTTGTAAGCCTTCGAGGTTTCAGAGTATCCCACAAATATACCCTTCCTTCCTAAAGGATCTAATTTTGTCCTCTTTTCTTTTGGAATGTGTATGTACACTGGAAAACCAAATATTTTGAGATGATTGAATTCTGGTTTCTTGTCTAAAAACACTTCTTTAGGTGTCTTGTTCTTGAGTACTCTATGTGGAGTACGGTATACATACACAACTATTCTAGTAGCTTCTGCCCATAGATGCATGGGAAGATCTTGATCATGAAGCATTGCCTTTTTAGCTTCCATGATCGTTCTATTCTTTCTTTCTGCAACCCCATTCTATTGTGGATTATATGGAGTGGTCAACTCCCTCTTAATCCCTGAATCTTTGCACAATTCCTTGAATTCATTTGACATGAATTCTCCACCATTGTCTAATTAGAAAATATTTATCTTCTTTTCTGTGTAGTTTTCGATCAAGGCTTTGAATTCCTTGAACTTGCTGAATAATTCATCTTTGTTATTCATGAAGTATATCCATGTCTTTTTAGAAAAATCATCAATGAAATAAAATAGTATACATACTCGCTTAATGAACTAGATGACATCAGACCGCATACATCGAAGTGAATGATTTCCAATATTCCTTTAGCCTTTCTTTCGCTACTTGGAAATGTCTTCTTTGTGTTGTTTCTTTTCGCACATCCCTTGCATACTCCTTCATGTTTTTCTTGTATTTCTAGAAGACCTTCAACATCTTTGCTTGCAAGTGGTAGTGCCCTATAGTGCACATGTGCAAGCCTTCTATGCCAAAGTTCATTTGGTTCTACTGATTCATGAACCAAAGCTTGTTTTGGTTGGCCCTTTAATCTGTATAGTCCTCCCTCTTATTCTCCAATTACTACTGCATCATCAATAGTCTTTCCTTTTGGCCACATGATGACTTGACCATCTATAAATGCAACTCTTATAGCTTTTGCATCTAATGCAGAGATGGAGAGAAGGTTCTTCTTTAGTCCTGGTACAAATAGGACATCCTTCATTTTCATAGACTTTCTAGAGTCTAATCTGTAGGAGGATTCTCCCCTACCTTTTATTGGATATTGGTAGTCATCCCCAAGTTTCACCTTGTGGGGTGATTCATGTTCTGATAGTTTCAAAAATGATTCTTGGAATCCCGTCATATGTTTGGAAGCCCCACTGTCTAGAAGCCAATCATTGCTTCCATGTGTGATGTTTCCAATGACAAAAGAAATAAAAACATATTCTTGATCACTTGAAGAATCATCACTTTCTTCTTTGATTCTCTTCTTGGAAGGCTCATCATCTTCTGCAGCATGAGCATGATGTATTTTCTTGTTTCCCTTCCTCTTGTGAGATCTATCATTGTTTCTAGGACAATCTCTTTCAATGTGTCCTCTTTCATCACATGTAAAGCAAATGTACTTAGACAAATCTTTGTTAGAATTTCTAGTGTTTCTCTTTTGGTGAGAGTGCTTACCTCTGTGATGGTTTGTTCCACTTTTATTGGATTGTACTGTGTGAGCTTGATCTTCACTTCCCATCTTTTCTTCTCATGCTAATATTCAAGCTTCTTCTTGTGAGAACTCCTCCCACAGTCTGCTAAACTTGACTAGATTCTTTCTGGCATAGATCCCTTGAATGAAAGAGTCCCATTCCATAGGGAGACCATTCAAGGTGGTCATCACAATTTTTGCATTCTCTACTTCTTCATCTACTACTTCTAGTTGTTCCTTGATTTGAGAGACCCTTTTAAAGTAAGAATGGATGGTCTCCGCATTCTGGATCTTTACATTTTTCAATTGGTTTCTCAGAGTCATATTCTAGTTTATGTTCTTCCCTTCAAATAACTTGGTCAGGGCATCAAACATCTCTTTAGGTGTCTTTAGAGAGGACACCTGTGGTATGAGGTGATCCTTGATTGAATCAACAATAATCCTCTTAGCCTTGACCAATATCTTCTTGTGTAAGGCCTTAGCCTCATGTCCCTCTGGAACTGGAACCTCTTCATTGATGTAAGAGTCCAACTCATTTTCTTCCAGAACTAGGGAGATTCTATACTTCCAAGCTCGGAAGTTATCAACTTCCTCAAGATTTTCATCAAGCTTGGTATGATGAGACATATTAATAGAGAAACTCAAATGGAAATGCAAAATATTTAGATCTTACCATGTTAAGATGTCGGAAGTGGATCTGGAGCTGAATTTCTGCAAAGCTGGTTCAAGAGAAGATTAGGGTTTGACTTTCTCGGAGTTCTACCCAACCAAAAACTTTGATCTTGATCTCTAAAATTCAATTTTGGGGAGGAGATCAATCCAGTCCTAGGCTCACTAAAAAATTCCACTTCTGTGGAAAGCCCGAATTTCCAGTAGTAGTGTTAGGTCAAAAACTAAAAATGCTCAGAATCAGATTCTGCTTCGACAGAAAGATGCACCCTGGAGAGGAGAGTCAGCTCAACCTCCTTTTTTCTGAAAATCTATGGAGAGAGATCCAAAAAGTAGGAAACCCTAGTTTCCATAGCTGCACAGTGTCTTCTTCTTAGGTTAGCTCTGATACGATGTTAGATTTTTAACATTTAAGCTATATGACCTTAGGATCTTATTTGAGAGATTAACAAGCACATCAATCAAACACAAGAGACAATGAACACAAAGATTTTCCTCGAGGAAACCATATAAGAGAAAACCCTACAACTTCCTCAAAGATAGAATCATCACCAAAAGTAAAACCCAAGGACAGTAAGATGATCTCCTGAAAACAGTAGTCTCTCTCACTCTTGTCCCAGCTTCTTCTCTCTCTCTCAGTTATGCACTACAATCGAGTGTGAGTGAATGAATATGATTATGTGTTAAATAGAGAGGCTCCCTCTCTATTTATACTAATTCCTGACTTGACAATAACTCACTAGGGCCGACTTCTCTAGGAGAGTCTAATAACCATAGGGCCCCACAACTGCAGGGACTTTAAATCTTGATCAATAAGGAGGGTTATACTCTATGACTTTACATGACTTGTTTACATTATTGAATCTCTCGATCGGAACATCGAGGCATGACATGACTCAATTACATTACAGATACTTCCCAGAATAAACATCGGGGTACAATACATAAGATATACAATTCAATACATTTTGAAGTTACAAATACATCAACACTTTTTAACATCATGATGAAGACTCTCCTTCGAAGAATAGCCCAACCTTATCTTGAATTAACCCATCAGAGGCCTTTTGACCTTTGTACCATAATTTAATTATTTCTCTGTATTGTTATTTGTTTGATGATCTTTGATTGCATGTGGATTCTAGAGATCATTGTTAAAAGCTAAAATTTTTATTTCATCATCCATCCATTGTACGCATAGAGCTCAAATCACCCTTGAATATCATGTGCACAAAGTGGGGATTCTATGCTCTAACACATCAATAGAATTTGAGGCAAGGGTTGGGCTTTTACACTCCATGTGTGGAGCCTAAATGATATGTGAGCATATTTTCTTTCTTAGACTCTGTATATGGAGCGAAGAGGGGCGTTGTTGTAGCACATTTTTGATGATGTCATGGAGGCAGAGATGGAATTTGATGGCTAAATTTCTTGTCACAAAGGTATTTAGCTGTCAGATACAATCTACATACTAGCATACATATCATCAAAATTATTTGAAGTGTAAGAACACCTTCTACAATTTGGTTAAAACCGCCAAATTTTATGAGTGACCTTGTTTTGAAATTCCAACCCTGCACGAAGAAAAAAATGCCCCTCTTGCGCTCATGTTCTTTCTCTAAGGTGTATCCCTTCCAATGCAGTACAATGTGGAAAACACAATTATGTTAAATCAAATTTCAGTTTTATATTATTTGTAACAATTTTAATGTATGTAAATATTAATCAATACAATTTTATGGGGTTGTCAGTTTTCTGTTAGATGACTCTCGCTGGACTAAAGCTATACCTTGTTTTGAAGTGAAGCTCTCATTATTATGCCTCGAGTCCGCTCTGAGCACACCTTTTACTTCATGTGCACAAGCTATGAGTAGGCCCCGTCATATACATCCAAACATAGGTGTATTCAAAGGTGTGGTGGAAAAGATATTATGATCCAAAGTTTTTTTTGTTTTTTTCTGGAAACAAAAGACGTGAAAATTGAATGCGTACATCATCCTTCATTTCAAATTTACAATGTAATATTCCTTTCACACTTCACGATGTCCATATAGATAATACCAATCTATATTCAAACTTTTAAGTTTAATTCATGAAATCCTTTAATTAAATGATTGATGTTTTATTATTCTTAAGTATTATTAGTTACACCAATAGACGTTTTTCTCCAAGGGCAAATTTGAAAAACCCTATAGCACCTTCGTCATCCCTCTCGTGAATTAGAATACACCACACATCTCGTCAATAAAAAAACCGCATGTTTTCATTTGAAATAGGGTTTGTGATACGGTTTTCATGACGTGTACAAGAAGTCTCCCTCCAATGCATCCGCATCTAGTCTCTAAATCTTACCGATGTGAACCTTCACTTCAATGGATTCTTGAAGAATTTATTGAATATTTGGGGCCAATGAACTATAGAGAATTGATTTTACCCATGGATTACCCCACCTAGACTATAGAGTTCACATCACATGTTAATATCCCTTGTTCATCAACAAATCCCATGATATTGACCCGAGAGATCAGGATTCCATCAACAACACTTGCGACACAAATGGAGTCTCACCCGATACATCTTATGGGGACTGTGAGAACCAAGTTTCTTTAGTCATGTCGAGGATTTCCTTCCTACAACAATGTTAACACAAAAAATTCTACATAGCTCTCTATGGCTTGTTGGACACAATGGCCACACTGAGAGGGGGGGTTAATCAATGTCTCAACAATTTTAAACTTTTTACCTTCTTTTAGTCAATCAGAGCATATCAATCATTATGTCATCAATTGCATAATAAAATTCATCATGGATCATAAGCACAACATCACATCAAAAGAGACACAAGAACATATGGAATTTTGATCTTTATTTATTGTACATGGAAGACAACAATCTTCTCGATAACAATCAACACCAACTGATGAAAAGAACACAAACTCTCATAATAGGACCCAACCTGATTTTCTTAGCTCCAACTAAAAAGGGTTTGAGGAGTCCAATCCTCAAGTGAAATATTCTTCTTGCAAGAAATCATATGGCTCTTCTACACAACAAACCTTTGCTCTACACATCAATCTCTTCTAATCACTTTGCTGGTCAACACTGCTCACCAATATCTAGTCAATATTCTCATCAATACCTAATCAATATGCTCATCAATCTATGGTCAATATGTTCATCGGTCTCTGGACAATATGGTCATCGATCTCTGGTCAATCCTACCTGTCTTCTGTTCATCACTACTACAACACTTCTAGGTCTTCTCATGTACATCCTTGTACACCTCATCATACCCAATCACTCATAAGTAATTCTGCTATGCTTTCACTGATCATAAGGCATGCATCTCCATGCATCATTATCATAGGTATGCATCATCATCATAGGGTATGCATCCTCGTCATCAAATATACATCATCATCATATCAGTGTGCACCGTTTATGCATCATAATAATCAAGTATACATCATAGTGCATAGGAGATCATCATCACACTATGGTATGCATGTACATCATATTGTATATGAGTGCATCAACATCATAGAGTGCACATCATTATCACATGCATTATAATCATAAAGTGTATCATATAATAGCATAAAGGTATGCAACATCATCATCATAGCCTCCAAAATGACTTCAAATATATATAACAATATAGAGGCTCACATACTAAGATCAAAGATGAACTCTATCCATGAGAGACATGTGTCATCACAAGAGAAAATTACAAGCATGAACCATACCTTTTTGAGGATCATAATATGAAGAAATATTCAAAAAACTAAAAGAGGCTCTATATCATGTCGCCACATAGCCCTCGTAATAAGATTTCCAATGAGCTAAGAATTTCATAATTCTGATTCCGTATGAGAAAGTTATGTCAATTTTAGTGAAGATGCTCAAAAATTTCTTCTCCACAAAGTTTCACACTTTTCTCCAAAAAATGCGAAAATACTAAGAGAATTGATGATGACCAATTGAAATGTTTGATATTCTATTGATATAGGCTGTATAGAAAAGTTAGTACCTCAAATTGGGCCGACATGCAATTCAAAAATATAAATATTTAAATTCTCTTTTGTTTAGTCGCCTGACCCAAAAAGGTGGGGTACACCAACTTACAAAATTCACATCTCTTCAACCATAAGGAGTTAGAATATGCTCCACATATCAATGGAAATGGATTGACGAGGAATATCTCCTTATGATGGGTTTATTTGCAAATTCTTGGTATAATACCTTTAAATTCTTCAATATGTTCAAGATGTCAAAGACCCCACACATGAGGGTGCCAAATACCATACCACCAACTACAAGAGTTTCAAAGTATTCTTCAACATATCAATCCACTTCCATGGGCTCTACCTCCCTCTACATCCCAGTAGCCATATAAGCACACAGAGGACCACACATCACCATTAACAAGCTACCAAGTGTGTGGGTTCAAGACCCAAGGCATCACATTTAAGGGTTTCAAGGACTTTTTCAAAGATATCATATAATATTTAAACAAGATACTTTTTGTTAGTGTTAGAAATTCTTCCTAGACTACCACAAGAACAAGCTAACACAATCTCAAACAGAAATGGAATAAAATTGGGTTTTTAGGGTTTTGGTTTAAAACTTCATCAATAAGGAGGAAAAATAATAACAAGCTAATATAGAACTGAATCATGCACACATAGATAAATTGGGGATCATAAGCCATAAACATTACACATGAAACACTAATTTCACCCACAGGATACAAGCATTTACATGAATAAAACCTTTAAACAAGAAATGAAATTGTAGACTGAGCAATCAACCAGATCAGAAATGAAACAACATGACAGGTAAAAAGGCTTATCAGTTTATATATAATAAAAAATAGCCATCCACTTACATAAGAGTTATAAGTTCTAGCTTGAGATATCATAGCACAAAAAGGATCTCCTTGAGTGAAAATTCGAACCCTACTTTCATCTAATTTCCTACTTTTATCCTTCGTTCACCAAAAATAGTTACATAACCAACTAACTAACTTTATGTTTAAACTTCAAAACTGCTACTAGGATAATTGTCTTTCAAAATAAACTATTATTACAAAAAATAAACCACATGACACCTATCAGTAGTCATCTTTATAGGTTTTTGGCTGCTTCAGCCAGTAATGCAATCCCTTCTAGGGCATGTGATTGTCTTCTAGTTCTCTGCTACTCGGCTTCCAGGTCTTCAATCCTCTTCGACAGTCTATCATTCTATTGGGTCAAATCTTTAATTGTTTGGTTCAATTCTCCAAATTGGTTTTGAGTATGCTTCTTTCTCCTTAGAGCTTCCTTTGAAACAGAAATTGACTCCTAATAATGAGTGTTTATGTCATCTATATCCTCCCTTAACCTTCTATTAGTCATGACTAAACCCTCCTTTGTTTCACTCAGAAAACTGATTTGATACTTGCACCGCTTCACTGTTTTCTGTAGATTCTCTATTTCAAAATCTATGCATAGTCCCTCTTTTGCTATAGAGGTATTGTCTGATAACCATGGAATGTTAATTTTTCTGAAAATAAAATCATCATCATCCTGTTCTTTATATGCTTCCTCTACAGGAACTTCTAGAGGCCTATCTTTTTCAGTACTACAAATTTTTTGTTTCTCTGCAACCTTGTCTTTTTCCGGTGATGACTTTAGAGTCACTAAATGTTCCTTCTTACTCTGAACATACTTAGAATACAACCCTTCTTCATCCTTCAAGTCTTCTTGAGATGATGAGTCTTCAATTACAGTCACCTTCACTTCAACAAACTTTGGATTTAAAATCTTTTTCATGTTAATCCTTAATTTGTTTTTTTTCTCTTGTTTTAGGTCTCCATCTCATTTCTACTCCTCCTAGAATTACCAATTATTTGCCTTGATACTTAACAACTGAAAGTTGTACCATCTCAAATTTTAATCATGCTGCAAATGACTCTTCTTTAGATTTTTCATCTGAACTCTGTGGGTTATCAGCTTTCAAATTATCTGTAACAGGAAAATCCATTATATCTTCTTATACATCTGTGATATTTTGATTATGTTCTAAAGAACTCGTACCCTCTTCTTCATTTGTGTCAACTCTATGAATTTCTTCTATATTCTCTGAAAATTGCTCTTGATTTTCATTGATTGCTCCTCTTCTCTCTTCATACACAGAGTCTTTGAATTTCTAAACTGAATATTCTTCTTGAATACTGTCTTTCACCACCTCCTCAACTATTTCTCTCTTTAATCTCTTTGCAAGGCAATGTTGTTTGTTCATTTGCCTCTTCTTGGGCTGACCTTCTTGTTGAGTATGAATACCTGAACAAAACACAAAGCGTTCCTAGGATCTACCTTTTTTATGAAGAACTGTGTTAACAATCAATTTTATAAGTCCATGATGAAAGATAGACTACTGAGTGTGATGGTTATGCCCTTTTACTCTATCTAACATTTTTTGCAGGATCCTCAGAAAGAAAAAGGGTAAATTCATTTTGGACTCTTGATTTAGATGTTGGAGGAATATGATGTGATACTTGAAAACTAAGGCAAATCTTCCCTCACAAGTGATGTAACTCTATAGAATTATGATAACCTCTCTCCATTCAGGCTTGAATTTATGTAACTGAACACCCTTTCCCCAATATAGGGTTTCAACCTCTGGCAATAAGAAATCTCTTGAATTGAAAGTAAAAGGTATTTTTTTAAACCAAAATTCTCCTTCACCTGCTATACCTGTTGCTTCTTCAATTAACTCTGTGGTAAGTTAGAATTTGAGGGTGTCAATTGAAATAGTGTTCTTATCAAAACCCTGTGCAAATATGTATTACAATCCTAGGTTGAAACCATTAATTATCTGGAAAAAATAAAACCAACCAGCCCTTTGAAAAATCATTGCATAGTTAGGGAAATTTCTTCCCAACTGGTATCCATGGGTTCCACTCTGTACAAAGTGAATATTTTAACATTGAATCCCATGACCTCTTATTCTGACTTAACAGTTTCTTAATTCTCTGAATAATGTTTTTATTTGTTGATTCTGCTAACCCATTTCTTTGAGGGTAATAAGGTGTATAATGCTTCAGAACAATTCCATTTTGTTCACAGAATGTAACCATAGCTTTAGACTTGAAGGCTTTAGCGTTACAATTTTTTAGGGCACCCAATTCTACTTAGAATATTCTCTTGAATAAAATTGATTATTACCCTATCAGTTGCATTCCTTGTAGGAATGGATTCTACCCATTTGGTGAAAAAATATGTGGCTATAAGAATCCATCTATGTTGTCCAGAAGAAGCAGGGTTTATTTTGCCTATAAATTCTAAGCCCCATTGCTAGAAAGGAGCATTAACTGCAATGGGATTCAATGGTAAAGAAACAAGTTCTTGTTTACCAACAAACTTTTGACATGGAACATAAGCTCTTACCTCCTGATATACATGAGAAAATAGAGAAGGCCAATAGTACCCAGAGCTCAATATTTTATAAGCAGTAGCCTTCCAGTATTTATGTCCTCCACAAGCACCCTCATGTGATTCAGAAATAACTTCCTCAATTTATGACTTGTCTAAACATCTGAAAAATACCCCTCTTGGATCCTTCCAAAGTAATTGTTGATTTATTAAACAATATTTAGTGGCCTTCAACTTCAGTGATCTAACTATTTTTTGTCTAAATGCTTAGGACACTGTAAATACAATGAGAAACGAACTATGTCAGCATACCAAACTGAGTCTACGTACCTGTCCATAATCTTCTCTTTGTCCTTCCCTGCTTGCAATTCTTCTGGTATTGATTGTTCTGTCATCAAATGGAGGCCAAGAGATTCACAATTTGATTTTTCTAACAATTTATCCAAACCCTATCCCTTCACTAGCTTAGTAGGCTTGATTTCCACATCTTACTCCATAATCTTTGCAATCCACTTTCCCCTCTTTCCTTCAGAATTTGGCTGAGTCAAAATGTCTTTTATAGCAGCATAAGGAACATAAGCAATGATCTTTGAATGTAAAATATAAATTCTAAAAAATTTCAATGCCTTTACCAATGAATATGCTTGCTTTTCCAAGGTACTATACTTCAATTCTGAATCCCTGAGAGTCTTACCAAAGAAAGAAATTGGCTGCTCAAGCCCTTCTACAATTTTCTGTAGTAAAACAATAGCTATTTTATCCTGTGATGCAAAGGAAAAAGTCAGAAAATCTTTCAAAAAATTAGGGCTCACCAACATTGGGGCCTCTGTAAGGGCCTTCTTCATCTTCTCAAATGAATTCTCTGCCTCTGCTGTCCATTTCACCTCTTGATATTTTTTTAAAATAGCTGTAATCTACTTTATAGTTTCAATAAAACTAGGAATAAACCATCTCAGAAAATTAATCTTGCCAATGAATGACTGAACATCCTTCTTACTTCTAGGAAAACTGATTTTAAAAATGTCCTTAACTCTCTCAGGATCTATTCTTATTCCATCTGCTGAAACCACATGTCCCAGAAGTATTCCCTCCTGAACAACAAAATGTGACTTCTTGGGATTTAGTGACAGTCCAAATTTCATGCATTTTAAAAAGGTTTGTTTGAGGTGCTTTAGATGTTCTTCTCAGACTATGAAAACACCATAATGTTGTCCAAATAAATCACAACAAACGTTTCCTTCTCCCCAACAAAGGCTATATCCATATCTCTTTGAAATGTCGCACCAACATTCATTAGACCAAATGGCATTTTGTCATACATGAAATTACCCCAAGGAGTGGTGAAATCTATCTTATCCCTGTCATCTAGATGCATAGCAATCTGATTATACCCTAAAAATCCATCCACCATTGAGATTCTCTGAGCACCCATTACTTGCTGCAAAATCTGCTCAATATTAGGCAATGTCGGGTAATTGTCTTTTAGTGAAGCTATGTTTAAATTTCAAAAGTCCACACATTATCTTATCTCTCCATTCTTTTTTCTGACTAGAACTAGGTTAGCCACCAATGATGAGTATCTGAGTGGAACAATGATTTTTTCATCCAATAATTTTTTAACCTCCTTCTCTATGACTGGGAATAAGGTAGGGTTTATTGTTCTTAACTTCTGTCTGAAAGGTTTTACATTAGGCTTTAAAGGAACTTTACGCTGAATAACATTTGTGTCATAATTTTTCAAGCCCTCATAGGACCAAGCAAATACATCAACATGCTCCTTCAACAATTTAATGTACCAGTTTCTTTGCTCAGTTGAAAGAGATTTTGAAATTTTCACTATTCTAGGCTTCTCTTCTGTGCCAATATTACATTCTATAACATTCTCTTATGAAGATTGCATTGCTGGTTTTAGAGGAGTATCATCTTTTGAAAAAATTATTTCAAGGGGGACCAATCCTTTGGGAATGAAATTTCTTTTCAATTCAATAATTTTATGTTCAACAATTTCATTTTCTGAACATTCATCAACCTTTTCAACTTCCTCCTCCTCATCTTGATCAATCAACATATTTGAAAAATCACTAGTCAATTCCAGAAAATTCTTTATTTCTATGTTGTCTTCAAAAACCCTCCATTTTTCTATATTATCAGGTACTGAAGATCTATATCTGTCATCAATGGGATACTTTAACTGAGTTTGTTTCAGAATTCTGAAAAGTGTGGCTGCTAAGGCAAGTGAATAAGCTATCTGATTATGATCTCTGGGAATAAAGGTAATGTTAAATGTAATAAAAAGTTATCAATCATGTCCCAGACCTCATTCCTATATACTTTCAACAAATCCTGCTTTACTTGATATTTGTCCCTTACCTGCTGAACAACCAATTTGGAGTCGCCATAAACATAAATTTGTCGAATTCCCAGGTATTTTGCGGAATTTAAACCCAACAACAATGCTTGATAATTTGCTATATTGTTTGTGGTTACAAAATCCAATTTATACATCAAACTTATCATCTCACCACCAAGGGAAACCAAAACAATACCTGCTCCAGCTCCTTCTTTAGATGAAGAGCCATCATAATACATTTTCCACAACTCATCCTTTTGTTCAACAAAGCATTTGAATGGTTTTTCTTTTTCAACTTGCAACATACTACTAGTATTATCATCACTGAAATGCAACATGCATGAGCCCAAATCCTTTTCTACTGCATAAAGTGGATACTTTGTTGGGTTCCTATCATCAGTGACAATGTAAGCATACTGTAATTCTCTATACAATCTCCTATTCTCTCCTCCAAAAATAGGGATTGTTGCATATGATAAATCCATTTATAAAGTACCCCCCACCTTCTTGGCCCAAGATCTTGAAAGTAACATTCCAAATTTAGGAGCAATATCTACCACCACAACATCCATGATGACACTTTTCATAGGTAACTATGTTAAATTTACCACCATATCCTTAATCACGTCGAAACATTTAATAGCCCTAGAATCAAATGCATATAAGTCTTGATAGGGTTTTGTAATACTTAACCCTAAAGCCTCCATAACTTCCTTCAGCATCAAATTGTGAGAAGCACCAGAATCAAGTAAACAATTATGAATCATATGATCATGAATTGTTAATGTTATATAGAATGGTGGAGATGAGTTTGAATCACTTTCAGTTTTATCAGCTAATGTAGAACAGATAAAGATTCTAGGATGATCCTCCTGTAAGTTCACAGTATTTGAGGGTATTTGATTAGCAGTTGCACCTATCATCTTGAGAGCTGGATTTCTATAGCATGGATTCTTCATTAACTCAGTAAAGGGGACTAGAATCTTGATTTTACACAATTCATTTTCAAAATTGAATGTCTACACATTCTTGTTTATCTCTTCAATCTCTGCAGTTTTATCTGACTCTCCCTGATTTGTTCTCTTATCCTGTGCTTGACTTGAAGACTGTTTAGGAGATGAAATTGTTTTCTTCTTCAAAATATAAGCTACCTGTTTTGGGCCAAACCTCAAATTAATAGACCTTCTTGGTTCTGATTAACCTATTTCTGCTGAAACTCAAGGAGCCAAATCACTTTTTGTTTGGTAAACATTTGCATCAAAAAATTCAGAATTTAGATATTCATCTTTTGTTAAGAAACCTTCAGTTGAAAATTCTCCAAAATAATTCATATCTTGATTTAAATCTTTATCCTGCATATCTTCACCCTCTTTAGTTTCATTTATCAAATTATTTTTGCAGAGGAGGGGGAACTGTTTGATCTTCATTTTCTCTCCTCTCCCTCTATATATTATTGTTTCTTCGCTCTCTAGGGATAAATCTAGGTGCAAACTGACGCCTAAATTGATTAGGATTATTAGGGTTTTTTTATCCCTCTTATGCAGGTCTGTTTGAATTCTTTTCCATTTCCAATTTCTTAAGTTTTGTTGTTAAGATTTTGACTAACTTACCCATTTCATCAATTTTACTATCAACTGACTGTGATGTGGAGAATGCTAGAATCACTTCTTTCTTACCCTTTCTATCATATGTTTACTGATTTAAATTAACTTTAAGTCTATTTGAAGGTAGGATATTGGATTCTACCTCTAAAGCAGATTCTTGCATGTTCAATAAGGTAACTTGTCTCCTCTCTCTCAGGTGTAAAGGTAATTCATGATCCGAAAGCATTGGCATAAGTAAGATTTGCTGAAGTTTTAGAGGGTTTAATTTCTGCCGAAATCCTACCATACATATTGTTAAATATTTTAGAAAAATATGCTATAGTTTCATCCTTCTTCCTCCTTAAGGCTCCAAATTCAGTAATATAGTAAGTGTGGTATTTTGTCTCACCCCATTGCCTCATAAATGCATCATGTAGATCTTCTATCAAGGTGACTAAATTTGCTGGTAATTCCTTGAACCACTTCCTAACTTCCCCATCCAAACTCTACACAAACATCCTCATCCATACATCTTTTGCTTCAATGTTTTGGTTATTTGCATAACTAAGGAAGGCATCCCAATGTTCTTCAACAGTGGTTTATCCCTGACCATTGAACCTTTGTAAATATTCCTGATAATCCCCTCCTAGAAGGGCATTCAATGGTTGAGGAAGGACTAATGGTGCATATATAGCAGCCACCATTCTATCCATCATGTCTAGAGGTTGTTGAGCTGCCATTGTGAAGCTACTAGGGTTTGGTGAAGGAAAAGTTTTGTTTACTAGAATGAAACTGGGATGAAAATGGATTTTGCTAGTTTTGAATTGAAACAAAGGGATCTTTCCAGGAGACTGAGTTTTTGCTTTTTTAAAGGATTGTGGGTCAGTAAAAACTTGGAAGTTGCTAATTGGTAAAGTAGGTATTGACCATGACAGACTTTCTTTTTTCTCTTCTGAATGTGAAAAAGGTGATATTAGGTCAAAAAACTCAGAAGTATATAAAGAAGGAGAAGGCTGTGATATCTGAATTTTCCTAGCTTCCTTCAAAATATGTTCTAGATCAGGAATACCTGGATGCAAAGGTGAAGTAGGTTTTCTCCTGGTTCTAATCCTTTTGGTTGCCACCGTGGACACTACTTGGTGAAATAGTAGTCTAAAATATTTGCTAATTTTGGTCACCCTTCAAAATCAGTTGAATGATGAAAACCCAGAGAAGATATACCTCCATTTTCATCCCCAACAATGGTGCCAAAGATGTTAGTGCTAGACATTGTTCCTATACTACCACAAGAACAAGCTTGGCACAATCTCAAACAGAAATAGAATAAAATTGGTTTTTTAGGGTTTTGTTTTCACACTTCATTAGAAAGGAGGGAAAAAAATAACAAGCTAATACAGAACTGGATCATGCACAAGTAGATAAACCGGGGATCAAACACATCCCAATAATCCATAAACATTACACATGAAACATTAATTTCAACCACGGGCTACAAGCATTTACATGAATAAAACCTTTAAACAAGAAATGAAATTGTAGACTGAGCAATCAACCAGATCAGAAATGAAACAACATGGCAGGTAAAAAGGCTTATCATTTTATATATAATAAAAAATAGTCATCCACTTACAAAAGAGTTATAAGTGCCAGCTTGAGATATCACATCACAAAAAGCCTCTCCTTGAGTGAAAATTTGAACCTTACTTTCATCTGATTTCCTACTTTTATCCTTCATTCACCAAAAATAGTTACATAACCAACTAACTAACTTTAGGTTTAAACTTCAAAACTGCTACTAGGATAATTGTCTTTCAAAATAAACTATTATTACAAAAAATAAACCACATGACACCTGTTAGTAGTAATGTTTATAGGTTTTTGGATACTTCAGCCAATAATGCAATCCCTTATAGGGCATGCGAATGTCTTCTAGTTCTCTGCTGCTCAGCTTCCAGGTCTTCAATCCTCTTCGATAGTCTATCATAATCTTGGGTCAAATATTTAATTGTTTGGTTCAATTCTCCAAATTGGTTTTGAGTCTGGTTCTTTCTCCTTAGAGCTTCCTTTGAAATAGAAATTAACTCCTGATAATGAGTGTTTATGTCATCTAGATCTGTTAGGATATTTAGACACTTAGGATTTAGTTAAGATCAACTTGTGTAATATATCCATTAGGTAAAAGTGTGTTTCTTTAGTATGCAGTAGTATGCATTTGTAAATATTCTAATTCGACGGTCACAATATGTTCTAAACATAGAGTGATCCGACAATTCAACTTCTCTTAGATCATACCTACCATTGGTTCGTGGCTTAACACCCGATTGGTCTATGATCTCTATTTAAAGAACATAGAGGGTCCTTGGCTAATTGATCGATTATGAGAAGCTCATGTAACTTTCTTTCTTTTGCATAATAAATTTCTCCAAGTAACTATTTGGCTGGGGCCATGGACTGTTTCCCTCTCGAGGGTTTTAACCGCGTGACAAACATCGGTGTGTTGATCTGTGATCTATTTGTGTGAAGTGGTTGCTCAAGGTGTTCGGTCTTTTGGGAGTACCCTGTGTACCCGAACATGGTATCAGAGCTTTTATGAAGAGCTGCTTTCGGTTTTGATCAAGATATGGAACAGGTGTTGCCAAAAATTTGAAAGGGTTTCTGGTTCTAGATTTTCTACACATTTGTGGCCTATGGGAGCTATTCCATTATGTCCCAAGTGCCATTTCCATTGGGAAATAGTTTTCGTTTCACTGAAAACTGTTTCTGTTTGCTCCAGAAACATCCATTTTGGAAAATCTAAAGGTATAATGTTACAGTGATGGATTTGTTTTTTGTAAATCTATCATATTTTATCAGTTTATTATTAGATTTTTTTTTTTAGTCTCGGACTATTGCCTTCCCTGACTACGTATGCTCTTTGCCATGCACCTTGCGCGATAGCGGGGAATCATATACAGTAGGGGACTGTTTTTTTTCTTGTCTTCTTGGCTATGTATGCTCTTTGTCGTGCACCTTGTGTGATCACGACAAATAAGAAACAACGAGAAAACTTGAAAACGTAGACTTTTCGAGTAAGCTAACCAAGATCTAACCCCATTGTTTGGAAAAGTTGTTTTTTGTTTTTGTTTTTTTCATTTTTTTTCGTTTTTTTTGTGATTTGCAGGAAAAGAAAGCAAGCATGGAGAACGAGAGAGAAGAGTAACCCCC
>LPNX010005904.1:61908-99631 GCA_001517045.1 Pseudotsuga menziesii
CATTTTGGAGCATCTTATCATATGGCTAAGGATAAATCCATCTTTTCTACTATGCATGAATGTAGCACCAAACAAATATTTGTTAGTGATGATAGATCTCTAAGTGTTGTAGGATTTGGAATAGTTCCAGTAGAAAATGGTCATTTCAGTGATGTACTATGTGTTCCAAAAATTTCCTGCAATTTTTTATCAGTCTATCAAATTACTCATTCAGGTGAAGGTAAAACTGTGATGTTTACACCTCACCAAGTTGTAATTAAGGATTTTAAAAATCCTCAAAATGTCCTTGCTACTGGAACTGTTGATGATATTACCAGGTTGTACAAATTTAACAACTTTGGGTCATCACCTTTTGCTTCAGTTTTTGTTGTTCATAGTGATAACTTGAGCAAACTTTGGCATGAGCGATTTGGTCACTTAAATTATCACTCATTGCAACAACTATGTAAAGACAATATGGTGACTGGTCTTCCGCTGGTATCTTGCAAGGATGGTGTTTGTTCCGGTTGTGTTCTCAGAAAACATCATCGGGACAATTTTAACAAACGTGCCTCTTGGCACGCCTCGGTTCCCTTGGAGCTTGTGCATAGTGACTTGTGTGGCCCTCTTCCATCTGCTTCCTTTTCTGGTTTCAAATATTTCTTAACTTTCATTGATGACTACTCCAGATGCACTTGGTTTTACTTCCTAAAACTTAAGAGCGAAGTATTTAACATGTTCTTGGCCTACAAGGCCCTTGTTGAAAAACAATCTGGTCATCAAATTATTAAGTTAAGATCTGAAAATGGAGGAGAATACGTTAACAACAAGTTCACTACTTTTTGCACTGAACAAGGAATCCAACAACAACACAATGTTCCATATACACCGCAACAAAATGGTGTAGCTGAACGAAAGAACCGCACTTTAAAAGAAATGGCTAATTGTATGATCCAATCTAAGGGACTAAGTCTTCAATATTGGGATGAGGCCATAAATTGTACAAATTACATAGTTAATCGCACACCCACTAAATTTTTACAAGGTATAACACCGGAAGAAGCATGGAGTAAAATTAAACCAGATGTAAGTCACTTTTTTGTGTTTGGTTGTGAAGCATGGGGTCACGTTCCGGATGAAAAACAGAAAACATTGCAGCCTAAAAGTGAAAAGTGCATATTTGTTGGATATTCTAAAGATGTAAAATTTTATAGAATTCTTCATCCCCATTCACATGATATAATCATTAGAAGAGATGTTAAATTTGATGAAAATCTCTTGGCCTGCGAGCCTAACTTGGTGGGTGTGCCATCTTTGGCCTGCGAGCCTGATTCGGTGATTGTGCCTTCTTCTTCTTCTTCTTCTTCTTCCAGCTTCCTTGATAGGTTTCCAACTCCAGTTTCTGATGATGATAGTGAGGATGAAAATGCACCTCCACCTGCTCATGTTCCTCCAATTGCACCAGCACCAATACTTCCTCGATGGGTCTGTTCAACATGTGAAGCATCTGGTGATCTTGTTGGTGATCCTAGAGATCAACGAAAAACACATTCTCAGTTTCAATGAGCCTCTTCTCTTTTGGCTCAAGTTTTCGAGAATCATGATCCAGAAACTTTTGTAAAAGCTTCAAGAAATCCAGATTGGGATGCAGCTATGGATGAAGAATATTGTTCCTTAATGGCGAATGATACTTGGGATCTTGTTCCTCTTCTGAAAAGAAGAAAACTTGTCATATGTAAATGGGTCTATAGAACTAAGTATGCATCAGATGGAAGTGTTGAAAGACTTAAGGCAAGGTTAGCTTCCAAAGGTTTTTCCCAAGTTGAAGGGATTTACTACAATGAAACCTTTGCCCCTGTAGAAAAAATGAACTCCATCTACCTTGTTCTTTCCCTCGTAACCTTACATAACTGGGAAGTCCATCAAATGGATGTCAAGTCTTCCTTCTTATATGGTGATTTACATGAGGAAATTTACATGGAACAACCTCCTGGATATGTTCAGGATAACTCTAGCCTTGTTTGTCTCCTTAAGAAATCCTTATATGGCCTTAAGCAAGCTCCTAGAGCTTGGTATGCCAAAATGGATAGCTTTCTCCTTGACACTGGTTTTTCTAGATGCCATTTTGACCCCAATGTCTATACCAAGAAAGTAGGAAACCATCTCATCATACTTGTTATTTATGTTGATGATCTTATCCTTACTGGTAGTGACCCTAAACTTATAACCCATGTGAAATCTAGTCTTAAGCAAAATTTTGAAATGTCAGTCTTAGGACATTTGCATTATTTTCTTGGTCTCCAATTATTGTAAACCAAAGAAGGAATCTTTCTTTCCCAATATATGTATGCTTGTTACCTTCTTCGTCGCTTCCACATGGAAGATTGTAAACCAACCCCTTGACCCTTTCAGTCTGGAGTCAAACTTTCTGTCACTTGTACTTCCCCTGAAGTAGATGCCACCTTGTATCATCTGCTTGTTGGTAGTATTTTATACTTGACTCATTCCCATCCTGACCTTTCCTTTTCCGTTGGTTGTGTTTCCCGTTATATGCAAACTCCTCATGAAAGTCACTAGAAAGCAGCAAAAATAATACTTCAATATATTCGAGGTACAATTCAATTTGGGATTCATTACAGTACAGGGGAGAAACCTTTGTTGGTTGGTTTCACTGATTTAGATTGGGCCGGAAATCCTGATGATCGGAAGTCTACTATAGGTTATGTTTTTAGTCTAGGATGTGGACCTATCACTTGGGATTGTAAGAAACAACAAGCACTTGCTCTTTCTTCAGCAGAAGCAAAATATCAAGCCACAGTTAATGCCAGTCAGGAATCTTTATGGCTTTGATAGATCCTTTCAGAGTTTGGATTCGAGCAGCAGTAGCCTACTCCACTTTGGTGCGACAATCAAAGTGTCATCAAGCTTGCCAAAGATCCATTTCTACATCAACGTAGCAAACACATTGAGCTACACATGCACTTCATCAAAAATCTTGTTCATGATAGTGTTATTGAAGTTCTCTATTGCCCTACAGATGATCAAGTTGCAGACATCTTCACAAAGTCTCTTACAGAAGCGAAGTTTTCTAAACTTTGGTCTATGTTAGGAGTTCATGAATGTGTCCTTAAGGGGGGATAGGCTCTAATGCCTCCTTCCTTCTCCTAATAGTGTCACTTTTGTAAATCCTTCAATCCTATCCCAAGTTGTTCTTAAGGGGGGGTGTTAGGATATTTAGACACTTAGGAGTTATTTAAGATCAACATGTGTAATATATTTGTTAGGTAAAAGTGTGTTTCTTTAGTATGCATTAGTATGCATTTGTAAATATTCTAATCCGATGGTCACAATATGTTCTAGACATAGAGTGATCTGATGGTTCAACTTCTCTTAGATCATATCTACCATTGATCCGTGGCTTAACACCCAATTGGTCTATGATCTCTATTTAAAGAGCATAGAGGGTCCATGGCTACTTGATCGATTATGAGAAGCTTAAGTAACTTTCTTTCTTTTGCATAAAAAATTGCTCTAAGTAGCGATTTGGCTAGGGCCGTGGACTGTTTCCCTCTCGAGGGTTTCAACCACATGACAAACATCGGTGTGTTGATCTTTGATCTATTTTTGTGAAGCGGTTGCTCAAGGTGTTCAGTCTTTTGGGAGTACCCTGTGTACCCAAACAAGATCCTCCCTTAACCTTCTGTTAGTCATGACTAAACCATCGTTTGTTTCACTCAGAAAGATGATTTGATACTTGCACTGTTTCACTATTTCCTTTAGATTCTCGATTTTAGAATCTATGCATAGTCCCTCTTTTGCTATAGAGGTCTTGTATGATAACCATTGAATGTTCATTTTTTTCTGAAAATCAAATCATCACTTCCTCTTCTTTATATGCTTCCTCTACATGAACTTCTAGAGGCCTATATTTTTCAGTACTGCAAACTTTTTGTTGCTCTGCAACCTTGTCTTTTTCTGGTGATGAATTTAGAGTCACTAAATGTTCCTTCTTACTTTGAACCTTCTTAGAATCCAGGACTTCTTCATCCTCCAAGCCTTTGAGATGATGAGTCTTCAATTACAGTCACCTTCTCTTTAGCAAACTTTGGATTTAAAATATTTTTCATGTTAATCCTTATTTTCTTTTTGCTCTTGTTTTAGGTATCCATCTCGTTTATGCTCCTCCTAGAATTACCTATGATTGTCCTTGATACTTAACAGCTGAAAGTTGTACCATCTCACATTTTAATCCTGCTGCAAGTGACTCTTCTTTAGATTTTTCATTTGAACTCTGTGGGTTATCAGCTTGTTGAAGCCCCAACTGTGTATGTGGTTGATGAGGGTGTTTAAGGCTTACAACACACGGAGAAAAACCAGCCAAATGCTTCAAACAATCCCATGTAGGTATTGATCTATCCTCGAGTTGTTTGGTATGGTAATCCCCCACGGATAATTTTGTATCCTCCGCTGGCTTATGGGTGGATTTGATCCAGAGTGGATCTATTTTCCAGAATGGAAAACAAAGAGTTGAGAAAAGAAAAAGGCAAACTTAAACCTAACTAGGAAGATGAACTTAATCTAAATTTGAACTACTCTGAAAAGATGTTGGAAAGATTACGGGTTGTCTTGAGTTGTGTGAAGAACAAGCAATTCATCATATTGACAAAAATGTAAATAATATAAAACTGTACTTGCCAAGATTACAATTGTTTAATAAAAATTAAATAATAGTAAATCAGAATTAAACCATTCAAGATAACATGCAGGTGCTCAAGTTAGTTGAAAAACCAACTTATAAGCCATAAAACTTTTACTGTTGAACCATTTGTAGAAAGAGATAAAGACAGTTCATAAAAGAAATTTCATGAAGCTTTATCAATGCTTTAATAAATAACATAGACAAATCAGAGTTAAATAAACACATTAATAAATTACAAATAACTCACAGTACTATCTGATCATTTGGAACAAGAAAACTAAAACCTGTCAAAGAAATTTGTTAGATCAAGTACAAGAGATAAGAATTGCAACACTGTATTTATTAAGAATTCTCTATAAAAAGTTACACAAAACCTTGGAAAAAAATGAAGCGTTATTCAATCCCTTGTATCAGTCTCCCTTTTCCAAAAGTCAAAAGTCCTTGATACATTAGAGATCATCCACTTAAATAATTATTAGAAACAATAGAATTCCCCCTAAAGGGGATCAAAAACATAAAAAAGGTTAATATCCTCAGAAATCTTTCCACACCCTCCAAATTCGTAGCATCTCCTCAATATTAGAATAAGTGGCAGATTCTATGCCAAGTTGAGCATTACACTTATAATCTTTGACCTCATTCTTCGCCAACTTATTCCAAAATCAGATGTAGACATGGATCTTGCCTTGTACTGCAAATGACTCTTTGTTTAACTGCTCTACATTGTGTATGCTGATGTGGTCAAGTTCCTTGATTTTCTCCTCTTGGTCATCCCTTTGTTTCTCTACTTGCTCGATCATCAGTCCAGGTGGACCTTCCTTTTCAATAAGCACCATGGTAGGGAAGGATAATTCCATCATGATATTTTCAACTACATACCATCTTCTGCAAAAGATAGCCTAATATTTCTTTATGGCTTTAGCTACGGTATCATCCAAGTCTTCCCAAGCTCTCAAAATAGTTCTGGCTATTTTAAACTGAAAAGTAGTGAGAAGAGTGATATTATCAGGCTTGTCCTTCATGTACCTTTTCCAATCTGTGACCTCATTATAAGCTTTTGAGGACTGCTGTCTTTTCTCAATTTAAGTCTTCTAGAACAATAGACATCTTGTCAAACACCATGTGAGTGTCAAATATATCAACTAGAGTTTTAAATAACTCACATACCAAATCATAGTGTTCCCTGTTAGTTCTGATGGCAAGCTCTTTAAACTCTTCTTGAGAAAATTTGGAAAATGAGGATGAAGCTGCACTTGCAGTTGCATATTCATTTTTCCTTTCTAATGCTGCAACTTTCTGAACCAAGGTGGCATTATCATCCTTTTCTCTTTGTAGCTCTTCTTTGAGAGTAACATTCTTCATTTGAATTTCATCCTCTTTGGCCTCATGTTGTTTCAAACTGAAAATTTATGCCTTTTATTTATCAAACTCTCCGCTCAAAGAATTGACAACATCTAGATTGGCACCTGTGAAAGCTCCTAGAACAGAAGTTGCATCTGTAGCATAGGATTGTGGGTCACTTGATTGTTATGTCCATAAAAATTCATTTACCTTTGACACATCCATATCATTTTTATCTCTGCTCCTCTTCTTACCCCGCTTCACCACTGACCTATCAACTTTACTATATCTATATTCACCCAAGGATACCACAAAGACTTCATTGAACTCATCTCTGACCTCATCAATAGGGGGTATGCTAATGCCTGTGGAAATCAAATATGAAGTTTGGGTTGTTGTTTGAGAAGGCATAGACATATTGATATGAGAGGTAGCAGCTGGGGAAGGAGTAACATTATGAGCAAGAGTTACTTCAAGGGCTGAAGAAATGTCATGAACAGAAGCTTCCACAGAAGTAATTTGCATTGTAGTGGTTGGAGTAATGATGATGGTGACACTGTTGTAATTTTCTTAGACATAGGAGATGACACTAAGCTGAATGAAGGGATATGTAAAGGGGTTTTGAAAACTAGAGGCACAACAAACAAAGGAATAGGTAGATCCATAGGAACATGTGTGATTGATTCGGGTAATATATTGGCCTTTTGATAGAGATTAGACATAAAAGGTGTCACAAAAGAACCTTCAGAAAATGATGATAAAGCCATTATTGATGAAAGAAGTATTGCAGAAGAAGATGGAGCAGAATGACAAGAAGGTTGAGACCAAGGAAGAGGGGATGAAATATTACCACTACTAACATTGGTGAGATTTTGGAAATCATTACCAGTCTCAACAAAAACAGGCACTAGAGAAATTATTTCCTCCTCTTCCTCTGAATGAGTCAAGTCAATAGTAGGAACAGGAATGGAGATCTTTGTCTTCTTTAAAGTTTTGTACTCAACTTGAGTTTGTTCAGGTTGAGTCTTTTCAACCACAGTGGTTAGCTGGGCAATTTCAGTTGACTGAGAGGTTACAACTTCTTAAGTATCTAGCGCTGAATTCATTCTATTCAGCTTCTACTTTATCTGCTCTGAATTCTATAAATAGTCCTTAACCTACTGTTCCACAGATGTCTGAAATGATATCTCTTCTAGGACCAACCTGTCCGGCACAACCTTAGACAACATGTGAGCAGCGTTGCTTCCGTAAACCCTTATATAGGTGAATAATTCACCAACATACCAATCTCACATAGTGGCTATGAGAGCTTTTTCTTCTGGTGAGAACGCAGGGGCTTCTTTTTTGAAAATTAGAAAATACATCCAGTCGAGGAAACTTTCACATATATCATAAAACCTAGCCATAGTTGCTATGCTAGAGCTCAGAATGATAAATATGCACGTGCGCGGGGGGGTGGTAATTCCCAACTCCATCCCATATTAGGGTAATGGAATTTAGTACAGAATATGTCCACAAGGAAGGCAGTAAGATAAAAATTGGGCTTTTTCTTAGTAGTGGCTTTCTGGAACTCTTGAATGGCATTTTCAAGTTGAAGTGATAGGATTGAGGCCAAGGGGAAAGATTCACCCATAGTTATAATATGATGAGCGATGGGAGCCCGTTCTTCTTTAAAGAAAGAACAGTTGGGGAGACCATAAATCCTACATAACATCGTTGCAAGCAAGGGGTAAGATTCTTTAAACCATTTGACAGGGTATATTTCGTCTTTCCTCTTGGAAAACTTGTGTGGTTCAGTCATCCAGGATTTAAGCATTTGGTTGAAATTGAATTTGGATTTGGCAGCTTTAACAAAGTCTGCATCAAGGAGTTGTGTACAAGGTTTAAGAGCATAAATCCTAACAAAGGTTTCAGAGTAGAAATTGGCTAGCTGAGACCTGGTACTGGTATTGAAAGAGCGATCTTTCACGTTGGCATGGTCTATAATCCATCTAACGGTATCATTATAAGGTAGGATGGACGGTCTTACAACAATCATATGTAGGCTAGAATCTCTAATTCTCTCATAAACAAGTATGTCACTCTGGAAATCTGAGAAGTCATTGTTATTAAAAATAGAGTAAACTTGAGATCGGTCCAAATGATAAGTTTCAGTCACTCGGCTACTAGTATAAAAAAAGACACCAAAATTTGAGTCTTTTGTGAACATGTCCTTCTGAATATTTTTACTCCTAGTAAATCTAGGGGTTTTGGATGTTGCCATGTATTTGTACCAGAAATTAAAACTGAATTTTACAGGAAAACAGTGAACAATTCAAATAGTGAGAAATCGACTTAGTAACCAACCTGAAACTATAGTAAACACTTTCAGAATCACGTGGTAAAATATGGAGGTAAAATCACACAGCAGAAGAAATTATAGCAGTAAAACAGTAAAATCGTAAACAAAACTATCATATTTGTAATTTCTGAGAAATAATACAGATTGTTAGATGAGTGTAAAAAGAACGGCCAGGATCAAATTTGTGAGATGCAGGATCAAAAATGAAATTGCAAGTTTATTAATCATTCCACAACCTGCATTCCACAAATTGCGGGATGCATAGTGCGGAATAGAAAAATAGAAAAAATTATTCAATCAGCTCTGCATTCTACATTCCACATTTTGCGGGATGCGGGATGCGGAAACATGCCATCCAAAATGTATACAAATGATAACCCCGCAACTTGCATTCTGCAACTTGCGGGATGCAGGATGCGGGTTGACTAAAGTAAACACACATGAAAACTCTCCCGCATCCTGCATTTGTGGGATGCAGGATACGGGTTTGAAAAATGAAATATCAACTAAAAGGTTTCCCGCATTCTGCAACTTGTGGGTTGTGGGATGTAGGATGGAGAAAACAATCCAAACAAAAACCCAATCTTTCTACATTAAAAACAAAGAAATCAAACATGGATTTGTTGGAAATTTAGTTAGGTTAAGGAATCCCAAGAGTCAAATAAAAATCTTAATGCAGCCCTTTAAGATTACGAAGAGTCTTACCAGGTAATCTTCGTATGTGAAATCGAGCTCCCGTGTTAAAATGACACGGGATCTGTTGTACCTACAACAAATGGCAACTGGCTAGAAGAACCAGTTATCTCTGCAAAACAAATATCCTTTCCAATCAAACCTGTCAGTGGGCAAATGATTAACTCTCAAGAAATGTTAACATAAGAATGTAACCAACTAAGAACTATTGAAATTATTAATGCACTCCCATCCATGGTCATAAAAGAAATGAAACTCTTATTCAAATGTCATTGGAGGATAGTGTCATCTGAATTGAGGCTGACATAGGCATGTAGTTTAAAGCTAAACCTAAAATCAGACCTTTACCACTTTGGTTTTTCACACAGGGCCTCTTAACCATCATTTATTCTTTCCCCCCTTTTTTTAAATTATTTTTTTATTTTTATTTTTGATAAGAATGCAAAAGCAAGATTGCAATGACACAGGACCACTGCCCCATGTTCCGGTGATCAGTTCCATTCACAAACCTGACCTGGAAAATGAACAAGCCAGCTCAGTAAGGAGACCTCTTATCTTCCAGCTATATGGCTGAAATAAATTATCATGGCTTGGAAACCATCTGGTGATAGTTTCATTCCAACATCAATCCCATGATCATAGTGAGTGTGGCCTTAGACATGACCCCCTCTTCTTGATGTACAATGCTTTATTGTTTGGGGGGTGATTGGGGTTTAATGTCAGACATGAATTACAAGACACTTCCATGGCTTGGTGTCCATGTGTAGACAACATTATTCACTCATGCTCTGCAGATCATGAGTGGGCCGACCTGTGATAGGATCTCCCATATTCCAGAGAACTAGAAGCCATCTCCCCATATTAAATGGAAAAGATACCATTCCATTGAGCACCTATGAACCCAATGAGCTGGCTCGTGATGAGACCCCTAATCTTGTAATCCACATGAAAAAACATATGGCCATTGCTGAATCCCAGAGAGTAAGACTGACCAGACTATAAAGATATGCCACAGTGCCCTAATGAGACCTTAGACAAGGTGAACCTTTCCTTCCACAAATATCATCATCAGAGTACAGCATGTATAAGGTGTTAACCTGGATGAGAGGGCATTAATACAAAATTATATAAATATGGTTATCATTCAAAATAACAAATCCTGATATGAGTTAGAAAAGATAGAAACTGACAGGTTTGTTTCAGTTAAGAGTATTGAATATTGAGAAAATTGACTGCTCATTATTGTCAAATGTGTAGATATTACCAAAATTACCAATATCAAACAAACATTCAAACAATAAAAGGAAAGTAACACACCAAACCTATATACATGATTGTAAGACCTCTTGAAGCAAAATATTTCTTGAGCAGAAAAACGTTCACTGGATAGGTGTCAACAACCCCCTCGAGTGTTTGTAGTCGAACCGTACTAGGACCAATATTTTCTGTAATAATGAATGGTCCTAGCCAACGATGTTGAAACTTGGTGTGGTATTTGTTATCCTTGTGTTGTTTGTCCCACATCAGCACTAGATCTCCTATTGAGAAGTCTCTATCTAAAGAAGATCTCTCATCGAACCATTTCTTAACCTACTGTTGATGTTGGTAAAATTTATTCTTGGCTTTCTCTCTATCCTCTTCTAGCTTGAGCAGAAAATTAATCCTTTGCTGTAATGGGGAAGAGTCACTCTCTTGAATAGATTGGGCCAATAGTAATGAAGGAATGGCGAGATTGGAAGGCAGGACAACTTTCTTGCCATAGACAAGGTAGTATGGGGAGTTACCAAGGGTTGCCTTTGGGGTGATTCGATCTGGCCAAAGAGCATAATAGAGTTGGACGTGCCAGTTCTTTTGATGTGAAGCCACTGTCTTTTTAAGAATGCTTATCAAGTTCTTGTTTGAGGAATCTGCAAGCCCATTTCCTTGAGGATAGTAATTAGTGGAAAACTTAAGCTTGATACCCTTTTCAAGGGCAAACCTGGTCAAGTTGATGCACTGGAAGTATGAGGCATTGTCGAAAACAAGAAACTCGGGGGTGCCAAACCTGGTGATTATCTAATTTTCTAGGAAGGAAATTATTTGGCTTGTGTTACACAGTCTTAATGGGACTGCTTCGACCCACCTTGTAAAGTATTTAGTGGCTGTCAAGATGTATTTATGCTGTAATGAGGATACGAGGTTGATAGGTCTGACGAAATCCAACCCTCACTGCTGAAATGAGAATTGGAATGCTACTGGTTGCAAAGGGTAAGCAGGTTTCTTTACTCTACCAGCTCACCTATGGAAAGAATAACATTTTCAGACAAATGCGTGGGCGTTTCTGAATAGGGTAGGCTAGTAGTATCCTGCCTTGATGATTTTGTGAGCCGTTGTATCACCTGAAAAATGTCCACCTGCAGGCCCTGCATGAAATTGAAACAGGAAATCATTAGTCTGATCCTTTTCCAGGCATCTGATAAATATTCCAACATAATTCTTCCTAAACAAAATGTTATCAATAAGCTGATAAGGAACATATTTCAGCCATAATGCTCTATGTTTTTTGGGATCAGCGGTTTCAGAAGAAAACCCATTATGAAGAAATAATTTGATGTGATCATACCATTCGGATGCAACGGTTTCGAGTGCATTCACAAAACTTGTAGGAATAGCCTCGTCCTGCTCCCAATCAGTGTGTTGCTATTCAGGATCGTTTAACTGGGTGGTGAGTTTCCATAAATCTTGTCCTCTGACTATTTTTACAGGCTTGATCTCCAGATCATATTCTTGAAGGGTGGTCATCTAGTGAGCTCTCTTTTCTCCCAACTCCTTTTGGATGAGGACGTTGCGAACGATCGTATAGGGAACGATCACTTTGGTCATTGACTTGAAAACATAAGGACTGTAGTGCTTTACTGATTTATATATAGTCTAGGCTTGCTTGTCAACATGGGAGTAATTGAGTTCAGCTCCTTTGAATGTAGAACTCATAAAGGAAATGGAGATCTCAGCGTCCTCATGATTTTTCTGTGTTAGGATAGTTGCATAGGAAAAGTCAGTAGCAAATGTATACAATATAAACTCTTTACTAAAATATGGCGACATGAGAGAAGGTGCTTCTGCTATGATTTTCTGAATCTCAGTAAATACATTTTTCTGTTCTTCGTACCACTTGAAGGGTACATATTTTTTGACTAAAAACTGCAGGGGTTTAACTACTTGAGAAAAATTGGTAACAAATCTTCGAACACAATTAATATTACCCAATAATGACTGCATTACCTTTTGAAAGTTAGGAAGGACAATTTTATAGATTGTGTCAACAATTTCTGGGTCGATGACCATACCTTCCTTTGAGACTATGAAACTCAACAACTTACCTTATGTTATCGCAAAGATGGACTTCTTTGGATTGAGGGAAATGCTAAATTTCTTGCATCTCTCGAATACCTGTCGTAGAGAAAACAAATTATTCTATCGTTTCTTAGAGTAGATTGTTACATCATCTAAGTAAACCATGATAGAGCTATCTATGAAGCCCTTGAAAGATATGTCCATTGAAAGATATGTCCATAGCTCTCTGGAACGTGGCTCCTGCATTTATTAATCCAAACGGCATTTGTCTATATGCAAACATTCCCCAAGGGGTTCGAAAGGGAGCTCTAAGTTGGTCGTTGGGTGCCACCAGGACCTCGTTGTAGCCAGAAAAACCATCTAGAAGTGAAAACATCTTCGATTCGGCTACCTTTTGTAGGATCTGCTCCATCGGAGGAACATGATAGTTGTCCTTTTTAGAGGCTCGGTTCAGGTTCCTGAAGTCTACGTAGAGTCTGATCTCCCCATTATTCTTGTGAACAGGGACCAAATTAGCTATCCATTGCATGTGCCTGACAGGAAATATGATCCTAGCTGAGAGCAGCTTGTCAAGTTATTTCTTGACAGAAGGTTCTAGGAAAGGGTACATTTTTCTCAATTTCTGTTGATATGGCTTTACCTCATGCTTCATAGGGATGTTATGATGCATGATAGTAGTGTCGAAAGTTAGAATTTCATCATATGTATAGGCAAAAATGTCCTTAAACTCCCTGCACAGCTTGATGAGATTTCTCTGTTTGTCATAGGAGTCATGAATTCCAAGGTTAATGCATCGAGGCTATTGCTCCGATCCAAGGTTAACATGAGCGTAATTTAGGGTTGATCTCTGAGTCTTGCAATTGGTGGTATACCTAAATTTATCCTGTAAATCATAGAAATTTTCAAGACTGATGACAGAATTGGGGATAATGTTGGAAGGATCAGATAGAGACTTCCCATGATCGGCTTCGTCGATTGCCATACCTTCAAAGGTATTTTGAGCTGACAGGAAGTCCAGTATTTGATGGTCATCATCAAACACCTTCCAAATCATGACGTTGTTGGGTATAGAGGGTCTGTACATCAATTCAATAGAGAAAGTTTGTGGAGACAAACCTTCAAGTGGAATTAGCCTTGATGCAATATTGGCTAACAGATCTGCATTAAAGTTCTGTGATCTAGGAACATATTTAATGTTAAATGCTGAAAAGGAATTAGTCATATCCCTGATCACTTTCTGATAGTTTACTAAGTGTGGAGACAAACAATGTATTTGATTGCGTACCTTTTTCAGTATAATTTTTGAGTCTCCCACACATTCCATTGCTTTTTCTCCCATATCGACAGCTTTCTTGAGTCCTTGGACCAAATCCTCGTACTCCGCAACGTTATTGGTGCATTCAAATTCCAACCTGTAGGAAATCATCATTTTGATTCCTTTCAGATCAATTAGCACACATCCTGCGCCTGCTCCCTCCTTTGACCTGGATCCATCAAAAAACAAGGTCCAAACTATAGGGTCAATTTTGAAATTGGTATTTACATTATATACATTATGAACAACAGTACTAGAGAGTGGGACAGATGTAAGATGAGTTACCTGAGAGTGTTTATGGTCATTCTCTATTAGTGATACATCAGTAGGTAAGTCTCCAAAGAAAGTGTAAAATGTGAAATGCTCAATTTGATTTTTAAAGAAGGAGAGAGATTTGTTGGAACCATCGATATCAGTTACAGTTTGTTTCATGAAAGGTTCTCTGTCAACTTTGAGCTTATTAGGCTACCTGTTAAGAGGAAACCACAAATGAGACTAATCAATAGCAAAGTAACCTTTAAGTTTCTCTAACCAATCCCGACTTAGCCACATATGATAGGTCTCTAGAATATCCGCAATCACAATATCGATTGTTTGGTGAATCCGAGGATCTGCAGATATTCTGAAAAGAAAATTTCTCATCCTCCCTACCACTTTAACCTTGGATCTATCTAATTGCACAATCTGAATAGGACAGTTTTCATAGGTGGCATTAAGATTCTTACATACATAAAGGGGCATAACATTGGATGAAGCACCTGATTCTACCATACAATTATCCACATTTCTATTAAATATCTGAAAGGTAAGTAAGAAGGGAGGAGTACCTTTGCTTCCAGGCTTAGGATGGTTTGGATGGGAAGCGGAGTCAATATTATTATTCTGAGCTTCTCAGGGTTGCTTTATAATCATGCTTTTAGGTAAATAATCCCTTATAGAAGGGATTTTAAGAAGATCAAATAAATATATGTTTGCTTTGACTCTCTTAAGATCCTCGACCAAGTTGTATTTTGGCTCAGGAATGAGAGTGTCCTTTTGGACTTGAGCCTTACCTTTTCTAGGGGTCTGTGCTAGAGGCATTGCTTCCTATGGAGGTGACCCTTTCGACCTAGTATTGTGTGTGTGTTGGAAATTAAAAACCATATCGTGTTCTTCTTCTTCTTCTTCTTCTTCTAAAAAGAAGCTCATAGAGCTGACTTGCTGGTCATCTTCCTCTTCCTCTTGGGGAGGTTGTGAATCTTGAGTGGACTGATCTTCAGAGGATTCAGGAATGTCTAGTGTTAAAAAATCTAAGGCTTTCATGACAAAGAATGTCTCTTCTAACGTGAAGCCCTCGCTGGGACTCGAAGGTGGTGGATTATGGGGAGGTTGATTTGGCCTCCTAAAAGGTGGCCTATTAAATCCCCTATTGTTCGGTTGGTTTTCATTGCTTGTTTTCTTAAGATCTACCATCTCATTAGACATTCGTTGGAGGAGCTTCTTCACTTCACTCATATTGAATGGACCTTGACTAGTAGCAGTGGGTTTAGTGGAGGTGTCACTTTTTCTGTGTGAGGTAGATGCTTGTTCAGATACGGTGTCAGAGTTGTCTTTGAGACAGAACATGTCTCTTTTGACCTGTATGGCTTCGAAGAAGGAATCTTGCAAGGACTTTTTACGAGCCATTTTGAACCACATGGATATTTGGGCCGGGATACCCTTAATATAGTATGCTACCAGTAATTCCTCAAAAGGAAGTACTGTATTTGGGATCCTATTCTTTAAATATTAAAACCAGTGGTTGTAGTATTTGACTCTTTCTTTACCCTTAGTTTTCATGGAAAAGAGATCTATGACCAATTCCTCTGGGGTCTTACCATCCCCAAAATTTTGAGTGAAGAGTTCAGAAAATACATCCCATGACGGGATGGAACTGGCTTCTAAGGCGAAATACCAAGTTGAAACCTTTCCCTTGAATGTGTAAAGGAACAGTCTACACACCACATCTTCATGGATGACGTTTCTAATTATAATGGGTTGCATGAAGGATTTTACATGGTATTCCACAGGAATCTTATCATATGGATTAAATTTCGGAAGCCACTTCTTGAGGTTTTTAGGAAATCTGTGTTGATCGCCTAAAACAAACCTGGCATCCCCGTATAACCATGGCTTGTTGTGTCGTTTGTCAGCCATCAGAATAGATTCTGCTGAGGAGTCTAAAGATTTAGAACCTGACGATTCATCAAATGAAGATGAAGAAGAAGGAGGAGATAGAGTTGACCCTCCTACTCGGATGTTACGTCTAGGAGTTGTCGACTCCTAAAACAAGGCACCTAGATCTAACCCAGGAGTGGATGGCTCACTGAAAAGGTCGCTACGTCTTTCAGTGTTTTGATGACTTGGGCTTGGACTGTATTGATTACTAATTTGAGGCAAATCCCGAGTAGGATGATATTCAGCGAATTTTCTTCTAAACTCGGCAACGTTGTGGGAATTACCCTTCAACAATTGGTCAAATGTGATGGGCCCTAGGATTGGTGATATGAGAACATATATGTCTGATGGGGTAGCTTGTTCTTGTCCAGGGGTAACTGGAACAATTTCTAAAACTTGAGCTACTTGTTCCCCTGAGGTAGACGTGCTAACACGACTATGAGTAAGGATTGGATCTCTTGCTGGAGGAGGTGTGCGAGTGTTTCATTTAGGCCTGTTGTGATGGCTGTCCTTATAGCACCATTTGTTGAAGCCCCAACTGTGTATGTGGCTGGTGAGGGTGTTTAAGGTTTACAACACACAGAGAAAACCTAGCCAAAGGCTTCAAACAATCCCACAAAGGTATTGTTCTATCCTCAAGTTGTTTGGTATGGTAATCCCCCATAGATATTTTTGTATCCTCCACTGGCTTATGGGTGGATTTGATCCAGAGTGGATCTATTTTCCAGAATGGAAAACAACTTCATTTACCATTGACACATCCATATCATTTTGATCTCTTCTCCTCTTCTTACCGCGCTTCACCACTGATCTATCAGCTTTACTATATCTATATTCACCTAAGGATACCACAAAGTCTTCATTGAACTCATCTCTGACCTCATCGATAGGGGGTATGCTAATGCCTGTGGAAATCAAAGATGAAGTTTGAGTTGTTTGAGAAGGCATAGACATATTGATATGAGAGGTAGCAGGGGAAGGAGTAACATTTCGGGCAAGAGTTACTTTAGGGGCTGAAGAAATGTCATGAACAGAAGCTTCCACAGAAGTAATTTGCATAGTAGTGCCTTTGAGTAATCATGATGGTGACACTGTTGTAATTTTCTTAGACATAGGAGATGACACTAAGCTAAATGAAGGGATATGTAAAGGGGTTTTGAAAACTGGAGGCACAACATATGAAGGAATAGGCATATCCATAGGAACATGTGTGATTGATTCGGGTAATATATTGGCCTTTTGATAGAGCTCAGACATAAAAGGTGTCACAACAGAACCATCAAAAAATGATGATAAAGCCATTATTGATGAAAGAAGTATTGGAGAAGAAGAGGGAGCAAAATGACAAGAAGGTTGAGACCAAGGAAGAGGGGATGAAAGATTACCACTGCTACCATTGGGGATATTTTGGAAATCATTACCAGTCTCAACAGTAACAGGCACTAGAGAAATTATTTCCTCCTCTCCCTCTGAGTGAGTCAAGTCAATAGTAGGAACATGAATGGAGATCTTCATCTTCTTTAAAGGTTTGTACTCAACCTGAGTTTGTTCAGGTGGAGTCTTTTCAACCATAGTGGTTACCTGGGCAATTTCATCTAAATGAGAGGTTACAACTTCTTGAGTATCTAGCGCTGAAGTCATTCTATTCAGCTTCTTCTTTATCTTCTATGAAGTCTGCAAATAGTCCTTAACCTGCTATTCCACAGATGTCTGAAATGATATCTCTTCTAGGACCAACCTGTCCGGCATGACCTTAGACAACATGTGAACAACGATGCTACCATAAACCCTGATATAGGTGAATGATTCACTAACATACCAGTCTCCCATAGTGGCTATGAGAGCTTTTTCTTCCGGTGAGAATGCAGGGGATTCTTTTTTGAAAATAAGAAAATACACCCGGTCGAGAAAACTTTCACATATATCATAAAACCTAGCCACATAGTTGCTATCCTAGAGCTCGGAATGATAAATATGCACGGGGGGGTTGCTGGTAATTCCCAACTCCATCCCATATTAGGGTAACGAAATTCAACACAGAATATGTCCACAATGAAGGCAGTAAGATAAAAATTGGGCTTTTTCTTAGTAGTGGCTTTTTGGAACTCTTAAGTGGCATTTTTAAGTTCAAGTGCAGGATTGAGGCCTAGGGGAAAGATTCACCCATAGTTATAATATGATGAGCGATGGGAGACCATTCTTCTTTAAAGAAAGAACAGTTGGGGAGACCATAAAGACTGCATAACATCGGTGCAAGTAGGGAATAAGGTTCTTTCAACCATTCGATGGGGTATAATTCATCTTTCCTCTTGGAAAACTTGCATGGTTCAGTCATCCAGAATTTAAGTATTTGGTCGAAATTGAATTTGGATTTGGCAGCTTTAACAAAGTCTGCATCAAGAAGCTGTGTAAAAGGTTTAAGAGCATAAATCCTGACAAAGGTTTTGGAGCGAAACTTAGCTAGCGAAGACCCGATATTGGAATTGAAAGAATGATATTTCACATTAGCGTGGTCTATAATCCAGCTAACAACATCGTTATAAGGTAGGATGGTCGGTCTCGTAGCTATCATATGTAGGCCAGAATCTCTAATTCTCTCATAAACAAGTCGGTCACTCTGGAAATATGAGAGGTCATGGTTATCAAAGATAGAGTAAACCTGAGACCAGTCCAAATGATAAGTTTCAGTCACTCGGCTACTAGTATCAGAAAAGACACTGAAATTCGGTTCTTTGGTTAACATGTCCTTCTGAAGATTTTTACTCCTGGTAAATTTGGGGGTTTTGGATGTTTCCATGTATTTGTACCAGAAATTAAGACTGAATATTATAGGAAAACAAAAAACAATTCAAATTTTGAGAAAGTGACTTGGTAACCAACGTGAAACTGTAGTAAACACTGTCAAAATCGTGTGGTAAAATATAGAGGTAAAATCACATAGCAAAAGAAATTACAGCAGTAAAATAGTAAAATCGTAAACAAAACTATCATATTTATAATTTCCAAGAACTAATACAGACCATTAGATGAGTGTAAAAAGAATGACCAGTATCAGTTTTGCGGGATGCAGGATAAAAAATGAAATCGCAAGTTTATTAATCATTCCGCAACCCACATTCCGCAACTTGCAGGATGCAAAGTGCAGAATATAAAAATAGCAAAAATGATTCAATCAATTCTGCATTCCACATTCTCCATTTTATGGGATGCAGGATGCAGGATGCAGAAACACACAATCCAAAGTGTAAACAAATGATAAACCTGCAACCTGCATTCCGCAACTTGTGGGATGCGGGTTGACTATAGTAAACACACATGAAAACTCTTGCGCATCCTGCATTTGCAGGATGTGGGATGCGGGTTTGAAAAATGAAATATCAACTAAAATGTTTCCCGCATTCTGCAACTTGCGGGTTGTGGGATGTGGGATGGAGAAAAGAATCCCAACAAAAACCCAAACTTTCTACATTAAAAATAAAGAAATAAAACATGGATTTTTTGGAAATTTGGTTAACTTAAGGAATCCCAAGAGTCAAATAAAAATCTTAATGAATCCCTTTAAGATTACGAAGAGTCGCACCAAGTAATCTTCGTATGTGCAATTGGGCTCCCATGTCAAAATGACATGGGATCTATTGTACATACAACACAACTTTCAAATTGTCTGTAATAGGAAACTCCATTATATCTTCTTATACATCTGTGATATTTTGATTCTGTTCTAAAGAACTCTTACCCTCTTCTTTCTTTGTATCAACTCTATGACTTTCTTCTATATTCTCTGAAAATTTATCTTGATTTTCATTGATTGCTCCTCTGCTCTCTTCATACACAGATTCTTTGAATTTCTAAACTGAATCTTCTTCTTGAATATTGTCTTTCACGAGCTCCTCAACTATTTCTCTCTTTAATCTCTTTGCAAGGCAATGTTGTTTGTTCATTTGATTGTGGGCTATTTTTCTCTTGAATATCTTCCTGTTTATTGTTGAAAATGTTCATTTTGTATCTTCTTAATTTGAGATAGATATAAGTTTTCATGTTTATGAATAAGTAAATCTTCATGTATATTTTAGACGTTCTCCTTCATAAGGGTTCCTCTTAGTTGATTTTCGGCGCTCATGGAAATCAATATAAAGATAGTTATACTCTTTTTTATCCCATCTCCGTTATCCTTAATTCACAATCCTAACAGATAAAAGAACAAGAGAAAAATATGCACACTTATCTCAAATCCCATCTATGAGTACATACCTCTGAGTAATTTAGGTGAAAAGGTTCAACCAATGGTTATTGCATCATGAACAAGTATATGAAATGGACTAGACACCATTATATTGTTGCATACTAATGGATCATACGTATAGATATAGCTCATTCAAAACCCATGCCTCAAGATGCATATATGACCAAATGAAGTCATGTCAAAAGATAGTTGTTGATATAGCTAAGTTCAAAGTGAACATATGAGGAATGCATCAATATCACAATGTGACACCATAATTTTGACCCCGTTTGCATTAAATGTATATGATGTAAATATTGTATTTAATCATGGTGTGGATCTAAAGGAAAAATCCCCCCACCATCGATTTAGCATTTTATGTTTCGACAATTAAAATCGATGGCGATGGTATTTTGTGCTAGCTAGGCACATTATAATTTTGGACATCATGTAAATATGCAATTAATTAAAAACCCACAACCAACTATGTCAATGCAATGAATAATGAGATGGGGGCATGATTTCCTAAGGGTAAGGGGGGGGGAATATTCAAACCTTGGGCTAATAGGAAAAATCCAAATGTTAATAAAAGAACCCAAAAGAGTTGGCAACTACTTTCTTGTCTTATTCAACCAACCACTTAACTCTCCAAGGAGTAGTTGGGCAGTTATTTCCTTGGGGAAAGGAGAGTATGGGAAACAGTCAATTATAGCAAGGCCGTCATACTTTGACCCCACACTTGCCCAAGGAAGATCTCATCCATTACCATCATGTGGAGGAAGGGAGCCGCATTCTTCTGTAACATCCCTGACCCTTCGACCAACGAAGAGGACGTTACCAAACCATCAAACATCTAGGAAACTAGCCCCATGAACATGAACATACATAAAATGCTGAAATAAAATTCTTAAAAATAAAACATGATAAGATGCATAGTCATTCACATACACAGCGGAAGCAAACATGCATTCAGGCATTCAACATTTTCATCATAGTTCATTAGCCATCAAATATAATTGCAGAGATGAAATAGACAAGGATACTTATCTCATGAAGAACTTGCCCCACAACCAGCTATGTCGTTGCAATGTTCCACCCAACCATAGGCCAACGTGCTCATCAATCTCTTAGCAACACTACCACCCCCAAGCTAGGCATGATTCCCCAAGGAATAAGGAATTAAGCAGGCTTACACATAACCAAGGTACACAAATCAGCCAAGCCCACGCAGTAGGGATTATCAGGCTATCAAGGAGCTGCGAGAATCTAAATGCTAAGCTGGTGAGCTCATGGAAGAGATAAGGACACCTACACTAGAGCTATCCTGACGTCTAAGACACCCACACACACCCGACACCAGGAATCAGTCCCTTCTCTGCTTCACAATCCCTCAGGCCCTGACTTCCCTTGCCAGTGCTCTTCTGGGGTTATGGAGAAGAAATCCAACCATCTAAATATGTCTATGTGGCTCCCCAAACCTAGGTTTCTCAAGCATACCCAGCCTTCAATCCCACTCCACACAGTTCGAAGACCAACCACTGCATGCATGCAACAAAACTAGCAATTACAGCTTTAACAGGGGAAAAAAACCCCTGAATCGTTCTTGGCCCTATCATGGAAAAAATGATTCCACATCGATCTACAGCATCCCAAATTACAAAGGCAACTCATCTAACAAATGTGGGAAACAATAGCCAACGAACCACAAAAGAAAACCACAGTCCACGATCAATAATGAAATATCTAGACAACTACAACAGGAATGTGGGTAGGAAACTGATCCTCAACATAGACAGGAGGAAGACATATCACCAAGGAAACCACGGAAAACATCCCACAGTGAAAAACCACAGCAACATTTCACAGTCCGACAATGGTGGAGTCAAAACACAGACTTTCTGCGTGAATAAGAGGAAGAACCGATCCTCAGGCCAACACTCGATGAGGAAGAGGAGAATGAACCCCCACACATAGAATCGTGGATCCTTTTAACTTCCCTCTGCATGAGGAATGAACAGCCAACAATGTATAGAGTGGATAGAACCGATTGGGCATCCCAAACGATACGTGAGGAAACCACTCCTAGTCCGTGCGGGTGACTGAAACAATAGGTGGAGAATGCATGGGGGAAAACCTGCGACCCACCACTACCCAGCATTAACTGCCCAACTAGCATTAGGGATTTTAATGGTTGACACATGGCTTTTCCCCATAGGCTCATGGTTTAACATCCCCCCCCCCCCAACCTTAGGAAATCATGCCCTTTTCATTTCATGTTGCACCATTGTAGCTGGCTGTAGTTTTATTTTAATTAATGTGCATATTTACATGATGCAAAACTATCATGTTCCGGATAGCACAATATACCATCGACAACGATCCCAATTGTCGAAACATAACACACCCAAATCGATGGTGGGGATTTTTCCTTTAGCTCCACACCATGATTAATTACAACATATACATCATGTATCTTTTAATGTAATCAGGGTCAGAACCAAGGATATTACAATCCCCTCCCCCTTGGAATAACACCGTCCTCGATGTTCCAATACATAGGAATGCATATACCATTTGCACATCGAAATTTCAAAATTTTGCAGATCTATCCCATGTTCAATTATTTACTTGAACTTTCAGGACCAAGCCCCTCAGCTTCCACGAGCTTCTCTTGTTGTTTCTCAGCTTTCTGCTCATCCCCAAGTCTAGGAACTTTTCTGTATCTTGAGCGTCTCTCCAAGATTTTCTTGGGTCTTGGCAATTATTTGAAGAATACTTCCATCCAAGTCCAACAGCTTTTGGTCGGCTGCCATGATCCATGTGCACTACTGGATTTCACTTTTCTCACCTGTGAAATGCATCATTGAAATTTTGTTAGACCAAGCATACTATAGGCATTAAATCAGTCAATTAATTTCCCAATTGGCATGACAGTCCAAGTCTCATCAAGGAGACTTTCATATTTTTCATGCCTTCCCAACAGGCACATGAGCTCATTCATGTCCATTCTTGGGCAAGGATTTAACTATTCCAGCATTCACAATTTACTTTAAGCAGATACACACATTTTATTTTCAGTCATACATGCCTTCAACAATCTTTTGTTTTCACAATGCATAAGTATAATAAAAAAGGAAAGAGAGAGAAGCAAGAGTTTTTCCCCTCTTTGTCTTGTCCCATCCTGGAACCCACACCACTGCTGTGGTTTTCATGTTATCAGCCTCTTTCACTTCACTGTGAATGCTGGACCAATCCCTCTTGTTCATGACACTTAGTGTCTCCAGTCTATTTCAGACCTCTCAACCATGGAGCCTCCCCACATGGTTTGTCTCGGCTGCTAGGAACTTCACAGTCTCACTAGCACCTTTTTCATCCCTGCTCATTCTGAGCTCTTCAAGATAGTCACATGTCCACATGCACCCCTTCGATGCTTTCATAGTCCTTGCTTCCAGCGATACCTATATTCAAACATTGAATAAATTCACATGTTTAGTTTATTCTCATCAGTTTTTATCTCTTAAACAAGAGCTTCAAACATCATAACCAAATCATATACACATGTATATTCATAAGCAAGAAATTGCAAAATAATTCAATACTTATCTATATTGTGCATTTCCTCTTTGGTCCACAGGATCTTGCTTTGCCTTGCAAGCCTTGGGATCGCCTATGGACTTGGATGTTAGGTCAGCACGCAGGCTACTTCACAACATCCTTTTATATATATCAAGCACAGTCAAGCCAACCTATAGTTGGGTTTATCAGACCGTCCAACCAAGCCAATATACAATTGGGTTTATCAGGCTGCAGCCAATCAAGCCAATACACTGCTGGGTTTATCAGGATACTCATCCAAGCCAGTGAACAATTGGGTTTATCAGACTACAGGTAGTCAAGCCAACACTGTAACGTTTCCAAAATTTCCACAACATCAAATAATTACACAGTCAAGCCAACCTTCAGTTGGGTTTATCAGACCGTCAACAAATCACCTGCACTTATATCAACAATACACTTATATCAACAATGCACTTATATCAACAACCAATCAACCAAGCCAACGCAGTTGGGTTTATCAGGCCATCAACAATAACACATGCACTTATATCAACAATAAACGACCATTTCCAGGTCCAAGATCTACTATGGATCCCCACGCATATACTAGCCCAACATCTTTTTCCAGTACATCTTTATGCCGACTGGGAAGGAAACTTTATCATTACCATTTCCAGGTTTCATTTCCAGCAGTGAGCTCTAATTCCACTACCCCATACAACACAAGAAACCACGCCCTTCTCTACTCTTCAGTCCCTTGGGAATGTCTCCTTCTCTGTGCTCTTCAGTAGGAGGTAGGATGAGCCCAAGCCATAGTCCATTTAGTGTGCAACACCAGACTGCATCTGTTTAGCCTGACAACACACGCAATATAAGCAACTCATTAGTGTTATTGTTCTAAAACTGGAATCACATTTCATATCATTCACTATCAAGTATTGAGACACCAGGAGCGCGTCCATCCCCTAGGGTGTAATCAATATTGAAAACCCTTTCATGATTCGACATCGGGAAAGTGTGCACCCCTTTCCGATGTGAACCATGTAGGCCCTATTCATACTCAAGCAATCTACGATAATGGAAAGAAAAGCAAAACATGCTCTGCATATTGAATTTAACAATTTGAAATGCATATTCTTAGCTAGGGTCAAAGAACACTTATCCATTTGTCGAGGCAGTATTCCTTTGTTAAGGAGGAATGGGGGCTCCCTTCTCTGAGTTGACATTCCCTCGGTTTTCCATCCCAAATCCTTTTCACATTTCATATTCACACATGTATTACCGACATAATCCATACCATCTTTCTCATGTTGCTTACCAGACATGTAGTGCAGATGAGACATTTCCAAAATGTCCAATGGAGTTTCACCCAAAACCCATTTCCAATATAGGGGAAAACCTCCCCATAAAGTTTGGCTCCTTCAGGCCATCACACATCGTCTTTCTGCAATGTGTATCCCTGGCACATTCATCAAGTAGCCAAACAGTCAATCATTTCCTGATAATACAATCCAAATTGATTGTTCCATAACCAAGCAATGACATTAGTAATTAAATTCAATAAGAATTTGCAACTCTGTCTACTACAGAAATTGATTTGCTTGGTAATGAGGTGATCCTCATTTGTAGGTCTCTTGTAAGCAGCACCACTATGCCCATTACAATTTTATGCTTACTAGCATAACATGAATACCCACTTACAATGCGTCCTCCTGACACAATTCTATGCAAGCCAATAGTGATTAGTAGTTGTCAGCAATTTCTCAAATCCGAAATTCACAAATTCAAATTTGACAACTCGTTACGCATACAAACTAGTTTCACAACCATGAGACTCTTCTCATGAGGTTTGGCTCTTTCACATGGTAGATTCCGGCCTTTGTCATGGTCTTACTCACATTTCCATGCCCCAAACAATCTACCTGAAACCTGAACTTCAATCAGCCAAACACTTGGTAAGTCTTGATGCATATAACCTTTTTCCATTGCTACAACAATCACTAAATCATTTTCAGAATTATAGAATTCAAATACTTCCAGCTGTTAGCACATCAATATTACCAAAACTCATTTACTTCACGCAATCATTATCATACTGAAATTGCAAGGTATAGTCACATCATTTATGCAATTTAAATGAATGGTTTAGATACTTCTTACTTCACAAGTGTATCATTGTACCACCTTGCCCTTCCATAGAGCATTTTCGGCAGTCAATTGATCATGACTACCCTCTTCATGCACTTACTATCCTGCATCCATAACAGCTCTTGAAATGGTTCCAGAATTGTTATCAATTCATCATTTCAGCCATTAGTTATTCATAATAACTCATACACTATCTCTATGCATTCATGCATTGCATCACAACATTTGCACCCATACTTATGTATGCATATCTACAACATTTACTCATACTTTTCATATGCATCCATTCAATGCATAACTACAAGATTTATAAAATATTTTAATGCATACCCACTCAATGCTACCTTGCATTGATTCATGAATACTATGCATTCAAACATACCGTGCATGTCCTAACCATGACTAGTTCATATAGGATGCATGACTATAATCAAGATCATCAGTGCTTACTTTCCTTGGGATACTAAGCTCATAACAACATAATATAGGCATGACACCTTTCTCTATGAATGCAGTATAAAATTCAAATACCCACATGGTATGAGACCTCTTGCTTTTACCACTCCATGCAATTGTCATAATTAAACTCTTACCATCATGGGTCCTCCTTACACCCTTGACATTACTAGTTTGGTTGGTCCTTTGCAGGAGATTGCAGAATTTTCTTACCAACTTTTGATCCTGGACTTGTTGCCTTATCCCTTTCTCCATAGGGTTGCTTGTCACATTCATCAGCATCAGCAACATATTCAGCCATGTCCATGTTGTCGTTGTTTTTTTTTATTCCACTAATTCCAACATCAATGCAATAATCATCATTAGTGGCTCATTATAAATGTATAATTCTCACTATTCTTACCATCATGTAATATCCTATGCATGCAAGGCATATCCTCATACATTTCATGTATAAAACTTGTAATCATAATTAGCAAGACAGGGTTTAAGGAAAATTCCCTTTTCAAGCTCCTCATATTTGCATGGAACTCCTCTCCCACACATCAGCTGGTTTGACTTCATGGTCTTGCTATCTCTAGGCATGCAATTCCCAGATTTGTCCATATTGACAGCAACACATTTCTTTTTCAAGCAATCACTAGCACTTTGCTGCTCCACATTCAGATTCTGGTGACTCTCCCTTGTTTCCTACTAGATAAGCTTTCCAACACCTATCCACATGCTTCATTCTGACCTTGGGTGTGAAAACCAAACCATTTCAAAAATTATGGAAAAACACACCACTGAATTTTGGTCTGAAACGCGAACTTCAGCCACCTAAGGTTTTCTTCCTACTGAAAAATTCAATGAGAATTCACTACAAAACCCACTGGAACACTAGCTGGAATTTGCTGAGAAAAATTCCACTTTGAAAAACCCAAAATTTCCTTTGGCCCAATCGGACCCTTTTCCAACAGTTTTTTTGACACTTCGGCGGTCGAAACACCCAACATTGCGCTGTATCGAACCTTCAGTCCTCTAGACTTTTGGATTGTTCATCGGGTCTCTTTCCCTCTATCTTTCCGGTGTTTCGGCGATCAAAACGTCTAAGCTTTCGATCTACATCGACGAGTCATTTATTTCCTTCCAGCAGTTGGGACTTCTACCCATTGAAAGGTTAGTCCTCTAGACTTCCGCAACTGCGGATGTGCAATCAGCTAAACTTTTTCGATGTCCTTCTCTTGCAGTGTCGGTGAATACTTCCACTATAATTTTTTGATTGACGGTCGGAACAACTGTCCATCGGAGGGATAGTCTACTAAATAGCTGCAACGACAGATGCTCGATCAACTATCTTCTGTCGATTGGCGCTCTAATCATCTATCATTCGCCGATCACCAATGACCAACACTTAGAAAAGTTTAGAAAACTTTTTTTTTCTCTCTGTTGTTTTTCCCGTGACGCTCCATCAAATATTCCATCTACTATTTTCCGCCGACACTTGGGGGACTTCATCAACTACATTGCACTGCCATTTCGGCGGTCCTCTGCGATTGACTTCCGATGGAAGTTTCCTCTTCGCTGTCATTTCGTCAGCTCTCCTTTCCACTAATTCTTGCTGACGTTTCCAGCGCTTTCATCGTCTTTTAACCTTTTCCAATCAGCGTCCTGATCCACTAATAATTTTTGATCGGCGATCTGAAGCACAACTATTACGAAATCGGCTCTTCCTTCAACTAACGTTCGTCGATCCACTTCATTAGCCTCGGCAGCTTCATCTTCTATTCGTCAGCAATCTAGTCCTCTAGTCATCAACGATCCCAACAACTAAAAATTTTCGGTCGCTGATGATCTCATGCCTTAGAAAAATTTTGGAAATTTTTTCATTGCATCGGCTGTTGGCACAACTATCCTCTGCAGCATTGGCGGTCGGGGACTCTATCCATCGGAAGGATAGTCCTCTAGCCAGTCGCAACGATGGACACAAAATCAACTAAGCATCGACGATGCGATCAACTAATCATCACTAATCGCTGATGATTTCATGACTTAGAAAAAATTTCAAAATTTCCTCTCCGCCATCACCGTTGACGGTCCAACCAACTATCATCTTGTTCTTACTGCTGAAATTTCGGCGCTCACGTCCTCTATGTTTCATTGACGACCGAGTCTGTATTGAGCGGCCTTCCAACTAGATGTCCGCGGTGTCAGAAAGGCTTCCCACTAAGTCTTCCGATGTGCCAACGATCTGAGACTTTCTTTAATATTCTTTCTGCCACTTCATCGACTCAACCGTCTCCTATTCTTTGTCGATCGCCGACAGTCAACATCGGAGGTTCTTTCAGCTAAGTGGAGCTGGCGTTTCGGCGGTCTTCGGCTGATCTCCACCGAAACTGCGGCTCCCACATCCTCTATCCTCCGCCGATGGCCGACGAACCTTAGCGAAATTGTGAAATCTTCTGCCGGCTATCCTCCATCAGGTGGTCATCAGACTAACTCTTCTGCTGTGTAGGAGGACCTTCACACTTAGTCCTCCGATGGGGCGATAGTTCCAATACTTAGAGAATTTTTTCAAATTTCTTAGAATTCTCCTGTCATACGCAAATTCCTTCTAATTTCTGCTGGGAAGAAGGCGACTTGCCTTTCCTAGCTGACCTTTCATGGCCCATTCAGGCCCATGCTGTAACATGTGCTCTGATACGATACTGTAACATCCCCGACCCTCCGACTAGCGAAGAGGATGCTACCAAACCATCAAATATCCGGGCAACTAGCCCCATGAACATGAACATACATAAAATGCTGAAATAAAATTCTTAAAACATAAAACATGCTAAGATGCATAGTCATTCATATACACAACGGAAGCAAACATACATTTAGGCATTCAACATGTTCATCATAGTTCATTAGCCATCAAATATAATTGCAGAGATGAAATAGACAAGGATACTTATCTCATGAAGAACTTGCCTCACAACACATTCCACCCAATCATAGGCTAGCGTGCTCATCAATCTCTCAGCAACACGGCCACCCCCGAGCTGGGCATGATTCCCCAAGGAATAAGGGACTAAGCAGGCTTACACATAACCAAGGTACACAAATCAACCAAGCCCACACAGTAGGGCTTATCAGGCTATCAAGGAGCTGGGAGAAGCTAAATGCTAAGTTGGTGAGCTAATGGAAGAGCTAAAGATGCCTACACCAAAGCTAGCCTGACCTCTAAGACACCCACACACACCCGACACCAGGAATCAGTCCCTTCTCTTCTTCACAATCCCTCAGGCCCTGACTTCCCTTGCCAGTGCTCTTCCGGGGTTGTGGAGAAGAAATCCAGCCATCTAACTTTGTCTGTGTGGCTCCCCAAACCCAGGTTTCTCAAGCATACCCAGCCTTCAATCCCACTCCACATAGTCTGAAGACCAACCACTACATGCATGCAACAAAACCAACAATTACAGCTTTGACAGGGGAAAACAAACCCATGAATCGTTCTTGGCCCTGTCGTGGCCAAAACGATTCCACAGTGATCTACAGCATCCCAAATCACAAAGGCAACTCAACCAACAAATGTGGGAAACAACAACCAGCGAACCACAAAAGAAAACCATAGTCCACGATCAATAATGAAATATCTGGACAACTACAACAGGAACACGGGTAGGAAATCGATCCTCAACATAGACAGGAGGAAGACATATCACCAAGGAAACCACAGAAAATATCCCACAGTGAAAAACCATGGAAACATTTCACAGTCTGATAATAGTGGAGTCAAAACACAAACTTTCTGCGTGAACAGGAGGAAGAACCGATCCTCAGGCCAATAGTCGGTGAGGAAGAGGAGAACGAACCCCCACACATAGAATCGTGGATCCTTTTAACTCCCCTCTGCGTGAGGAATGAACAGCCAATGATGGAGAGAGTGGACAGAACCGATAGGGCATCCCAAACGACGTGGGAGGAAACCACTCCTAGTCTGTGCAAGTGACTGAACCAGCTAGTTGAGAGTACTTGGGGGAAAACTTTCCACCCACCACTACCCAGCATTAACTACCCAACTAACATCAGGGCTTTTAATGTTTGACACATGGCTTTTCCCCATAGGCTCATGGTTTAACATCCCCCCCCCTTAACCTTAGGAAATCATGCCCTTTTCATTTAATGTTGCATCATCATAGCTGGCTGTAGGTTTATTTTAATTAATGTGCATATTTACATGATGCAAAACTATCATGTGCCGGATAGCACGATATAACATCGGCAATGATCCCAATTGCAGAAACATAACACACCCAAATCGATGGTGGGTTTTTTGCCTTTAGCTCCACATCAGGATTAATTACAACATATACATCATGTATCTTTTAATGCAACCAGGGTCAGAACTAGGGATATTACATCTTCACTCACGGAGGTAGTCACGGCTCACCCTCATGCACTGGAAGCCACATTCTTCCTCATCCATGCAAGCAGTTGATTTCCTCACGTGGGATTTCCATTCGAGGAGCAATCTGCTTTTCCCATTCACGTTTTTACAAGTTCTGGAGTTTTCCCATGTCTGGGAAGTCGATTGGGCAAAGGTCAATGGGTGATCTCTTTTTCTGATGGTTTTGTTGTTGTTTATCCTCATTACCTAGCCGAGGCAAACCGTTTTGTGTTGGACAGTGAGTGGGAGAAGAGACCCACGATTTTGGGTGGTTGTTGAGTCTGTTTGGCCCACGTAGAGCCATAGAACGTCTCTGGAAATTGAATTTTTTTTACAGGACTATTTTACCCATCTGTCAATTTCTCTTTTTGTTGCCAAAACCGTTTTTCATCAAACCCATAACTTGAATTTGGTATGCATGCATCTTGTGCTTGGTCTAAACTGGTTTTGGAAGGGAAATATGGTCTGAACTAACTTGGTAAACCTACTGTGAGAAGGAACCTCACAGACATATCTAGGGGGCTGGATTTCTTCTTTGCACACCCCGAATAGCACCGGAAAGGAAGGAATAGCCTGAGGGACTATATAGCAGAGAATGGGATGCTTCCTTGTGTTGGGTTTGTAGATGTTTTAGAAGCCAGGCTAGATCTGGTGCAGGTGTCCATAGATCTGGGGTTGAGCTCACTAGCTTAGCAGTTAGCCTTTCCATCTCCTTAACAACATGATAAACCCAAATTTAATTTGGCTTGGATGAATTTTACTTATATCCTTGGCTATGCGTGAGTCTGCTAATGTTCCCTTATTCCTTATGGGAATCATGCCCAGCTCGGGGGCGGCAGTGGTGCTGAGAGTTTGAAGAGCACACTGGCCTATGGTTGGGTGGAACGTTGCAACGACATAGCTGGTTGCGGGACAAGCTTCTTCATAAGATAAATATCTCTTTTGTTTTATCTCTGCAATTATAATTGTTTATTTAATAAAATGAAAACGGGATGAATGCTTGAATGGAATGTTTTTTTCTTCCACTGTATGTTAATGATTTATACATCTGCATATGTTTTTATTTCCAATGCATTTTTATATTACGTTCATGGGGCTAGATTGCCCGGATTGATAGCATTATAGTCACGTTCTCCCCCTGGCAGAGGAGCGGGGATGTGACACACAACATCATGAATAATCTATATACATAGCTAATAGTCCAAAAGATCACGGTTCTAGATCCTTGGGTTAGGCACACTACCGACAAATTTACTAGGAATGTTATAAAAATTAAACATCAAGAAATGATTATCAAAATCGTTAGAACAATGAAAAATTGAAATACCTCCTCAACTCGCAAAGTCCAATACTAAAGATTTTCCATTAAGGGGGAAATTTGCATACAAAAACAAATCATTGGCATTACATATGCATCTAAAGCAATTGTTAGATTAATAATTTTACCATAATGAAAAATCATTATGAATATAATAAACCTGCTATCAATCACAACTCCTAGAATAATTAGTAAACATGTGTAATTACCATAGATTTTATCTTATAAATTTTGTGGTAGAAGACCTCAAGCAATCTCATATATATGCATTTGGATTTGAAAGCTCTCAAGCTTTGTTAGTGTAATTATGTGATAGCCAATTTTAGAATTATGGGGAAAATAGGAATTAAAAGCCTCTTCACAAGTCCAAATAAACACATCATAACAATTACATGAATTCTAAGTTCTAACACATACATCTAAGAATGTACAAAAGCAACGAGGAAATTAAAAATAAGGGAAATCCAACAACATTTGTCTAGAGCTCATTGATGACATCACCAACAATATTTTGTTTGGGCAGTCTAATATTGTTTAGATGCCTTCTATAGAGGTACAACATCAATCACATAACAAAAAATTGATGTTGTAAGTATAACATTCGGAATTCGGCTATGTTATTGTGTAGAATCAAATTTGTCCTTTTATATTGTTGGCCACTCATCTTTTGTTGAATGATAAAAGGAAACCTTCCAATTGTTTAGCCCTTGCAACTCTAGAAGTGGAATATCGAGGATTTCATAAGACAAGATGATATAAATCTGTTGAAGACAACCATCCATAACTTAGTAAATAGATGAGCTTACACAGAATTCCACCTGCAAAAATCTAAAAACATGCCTACACAATTTACTTCTATTTTTGAATGAATGCAAGTGATATGTACCTGATTATATTGTATTAGCATATCACTTAAGTGGCATACTCCTCTATATCTGATCGGTTGAGGCTTCGGTTGTGTGAATATCAATTATGTGTCGTGGGTAAGATTTTTGAAGGATAATCCAAGTCAAGTTGTTGTGCAACTCTCTGCACAACATCGTCATAAGTGAGGAGTTTTGAACTACAAAGGTTACAAACCATGACTCTATAAATAATCCACCATTATCCCATAACTTCAAAACATATATAAATCAAAATATTTCCCTCCCTTAATAGAATTACAATGACCCATGTTCCAATCACTTAAATAGTTCCAAACAAAAATAATCTGTGTTAATCTTCCTTTGGCTTATCTAGGTGCTGATAATGTACAATCTACATAAACATTTAGCACCAGACATTTAATGGTCTTCTTTATTCATGCCATCTGAGTGATGGAAGGAAAATATAAAATATTAGTCAAACACCTAAAAAATACAGGCAAAATGTAATTCATACAGGTAAAATTTAGGGGAAAATATTTTTTCTAATAATCAACAAATTTTAGTTTGTCAAATTAGGATAAATTTAATTTGACAACAATAAACCATAATAAATAATATATATTTCAAAGATGCAACGAGGACACCTCATATCTATATGTGTCAATCAAATCCTTCCAAAAAACCTAGAAAAAAATTATAAAGGTCCAAAAGATTTTAGGACACAAAGTAAAGCTCATTGCATTTACTATTGTATTTTATTATTTTTAATGGGATAGACTTATATATCTTAGAATTTTGAGTTGAATATTATTTATGCTTTTTCATTTAAAAATGAGAATAAGACAAATGTATTTTTTATTTAAAAATGAGAATGAGACAAAAATATTGTTCATGTTGACCTTGATTTTATGGAGGTTATCCAAAAAAATTTAAAAACAAGACAAATTGACAAAAACAAGACAAATATACTGTCCAAATTAATTATTTAAAAATACTCCAAAATTAATAATTAATAATTTCAAAAAAATAAAAAAAATCTTAATTATATAATGAATAATTATCCTTTACAAAATAAAATAAAACTTAAAAAAAATGCGCACATTTACTTCTATATAAATGAAATTAGAGTCTACAAATAAATTTGAAAGAAAGAATTAAATTTGAATAACTTAAGTACTTACAGATAAGCATTTGTGTAACAAGGCATCTATCTTGTTGGTCATGCATTCATTATTTTATTTTTATTTTATTATTACTGTCCAGCTGTGGCAGACACTTGCCCTCCAGATTTTGATTCCCCGCCAAAGCGCATATTCTTATTGCCGTATCTCCACTTTCTCCTCTGAGAAAACAACCAATAATCTTATTCTCTGCACTGAGAAAATCATAACTTATTCGGATTCTGATTCTAAGAAGACTTCGATGTATCTTGCTGGGTTGGAACTTGGATTTGGCTAAGTTTATAGAATTGCGCGGCCAAGTAATTTGCATATGGTTTATAAAAAATGATTTTAATTATTTTTTAGTAATTAGTAATAATTATATTACAGATTAGTATATTTAAGTAAAGAGGTATTTATTTGACATATTGATAATGTTTTTTACTAAAGAATGTGTCAATTTATGGTTGTTAAGTTTATAGTTGAAGTTAGACTCGTAATCGTATCATCATTGAAGTTAAATTAATAGTTGTATCTAATAGTTAATTTAAAAGTTAATATAAAGCTTCTACTAAGCCTTATGCACATTAAATCGACTCCCTACAAGAGATAAAGTTCAACTATCACATAAGCTTCACATTACCTAAGTGATTGTTCACTATTGGAATAATCTAATACTTATCTCATACTTATCCAATATAAGTGCGAGCGATTAAAGTTGAAGTTAAGCTAATAGTTATAGAATCATTGAAATTAAGCTAATAATTGTATCTAATAGTTAATCTAATATCTATCCAATATAACTGTGATTAGAGTTGAAGTTAAACTAATAATTTTAAAATCATTGGAGTTAAGCAATAAGCTAATAATTGTATTTAATAGTTAATTTAAAATTTAATATATTGGCAAGTAAAAGTTATGATTGGAGTTAAAGTTAAGCTAATATCATCAATGTATTTAAGCTAATAATTGAATAGTTGTATCTAATAATGGAACAGTTGAAGTTGATTTTTCCATCTATCACAAATTGCATAACTAACTATTTTTTATTTTATTGAAATTGTTAATTATGACTTAGACTAACCTCCTTTAAAAAGAATCCAAAGCCTAATTATATCTATATGGGAAACTTAAACATGTAATAGTAAGTGTATATTAGCTACATGCGGCCAAATATGTTTGAACTAAGCCTTTAATGATTAGAGTTGAAGTTAAAAGCTAAAAGTTGGAAAATCATTGGACTTAACCTAATAGTTGTATCTAATACTTATCCAATATTAGAGTTGAAGTTAAGCTAATAGTTTTATAATCATTGCTATTAAGCTAATAGTTGTATAGTTGTATAGTTGTATCTAATAGTTAAGTTAATAGTTATCCAATATAACTCTGAATCGAATAGTTGAAGATTAATTTTAATTTTTACAACTATCAATAAGTGCACTTATTACATGTTAATGAAGCTATTTTTTATTTTTTTGAAATTATTAATTATTAATTTTGAACCACCCATATAGAATCAATGTGGAAAGTACACTTGTCTCATTCGCATTTGTAAAAAAAAAGATGGTAGTCTACCCCAAAATTTTAAGATATATACACCTATCAACTTAAGATATATTTTTGTGGAAGTGACCCATTGAAAACATAATAGCATAATTTAAGTATGAATACACATACGAATAAGATGATACTCAAAAAATAAGTAACGAAAAAAACCAATACCAATAGGAACTAGACTTCTTATATATAATATTTTTAATTAAATATACAACTACATAACTTTAAAGCAAACTAATTAATTCTCTTATTTAGGTCCGATAGACCAAAGTTTGGTCTCAGGGGACGTTAACCATCATCATCATCATCATATAACATTTATATAGTTAAAGATATACAATACTTTTAATGAAATATTAAATATCAATCATTGAATTTTATTTTAATTAAATATACAACTATATAACTTTAAAGCAAACTAATTAATTCTCTTCTTTAGGTCCGATAGACCAAAGTTTGGTCTGGGACGTTAACCATCATCATCATCATATAACATTTATATAGTTAAACATATACAATACTTTTAATGAAATATTAAATATCAATCATTGAATTTTAAACTTAAAAAAAAAATTTAAACATATTTTAATAACTAAAATTACACTTTAAAAAAACAAAAAGATAATTATTAATAGTTATTAATTATTTTAGGAAGAAAGTAAATTATATTTACCACTATTTACATTGCAATTAATTAATTAATGTTTAAATTGTGTTAGGGTTATCTTTGACTTCCGAATGAGTACAGATGTAAATGGTTTTGAGCACATGGTTTTGGTAACCAATAAATCTAGTGTTGCTATAATAATTACATATTATTTTCTTTGATATATTTTTATTTCTATTAAATTAAATTATTAAATATAAAATTGAAAAATATGTATTTTATAATATATTAATAATTAAAATTTGATTTTTATACCTGCCTCAGCAGGTATATTGTAATCGATTGCAAGTCAAACTCTTTTGACTTTGTATTAGTTGCTCTCTATTGAGTTGACATGTAGCAACAATGACATCATAATAATAAAATTAAAAAAATAAAAATTATATCCCATTGCCATCTGTTATAGCAAGTGGTACCTTCTGGTTTTTTTCAGACCTCGGGCCATAAGACTAGGGTGCATTAGAGTTGATGTTGGTTCAAATTCGTCAGTCAGGTGATCATTCTGAATGATATAAAATGCTTTACGCAGTAAAGCTAGTAGTCATGTTAAAATTCATTGCAATTCATTTGCTTATGTATTTTCAGAAACTGTATGTCTATTTGAACAGTGGGGAGAGATTATGGAAGTCATAATAAATCGAGCTCAGTTCTCACTTCTTATTTTAAATTAATGTTTGACTAAATTCCAATTTGTTTAAAATTTCGGTATACAGAAGCCAAATAAGACCAAATTATACTACTATGACTGAATTCCAATTTGTTTAAAATTTCGGTATACCGAAGCCAAATAAGACCAAATTAGAAAGCATAGGAGCATACAAGCTTTTAGGAGTGTTGCATATTTAGCCGTGTCAGAGTATAAAATGCTGACACTCCCAACTCTCCGAGGACATGCTTCTCTCGTCTGGTAATTACCGGAATCAAGCTGTTGACCTTCACGAGCAAATGCATTAATGCGAAGAGCCTGACACGATGAGGGATGCCTTATAAGATACCCTATACCTTCATCAGGACTCCATTTCTTTTTTGATCTCTTCCAAGATCTCTGAACGAGCTTTCTTTTCAAATAAGCTAATGGCTGTTTTTTTCTCTCATTCCTTGAAAACGAAGATTTATTGTACCGAGATCTCTTACGATTGAAGAATTCTGTAGCCACTGTAGTTTTTCCAACCCCGCAGCATCCCTCAATTCCCACAACCTTGGCTATCATCCGCCCCTCGTACTCGATTAACAGACTTATTTCAAAATCCTTTAATTTCTCCTTCAGTCCAGTTAGATTTATAGCAACATGCGACGGCGATTTTGAAACAATTTTCAACACGCCTTTCACGACGTTTTCCAATAGTTCGTCCTCGTCCCTGATTTATATGCAAAGAGTAAAATAAGTAAGCAAAGTGAAATGACTATGTAAAGATCACTTACATTTCAATACATCAAATCCAAAACTAACACGAAATTGG
>LPNX010005904.1:109273-121585 GCA_001517045.1 Pseudotsuga menziesii
CAGCATTCCCTCTTTGCATGATACATTATGATTTCATAACCTAATTTAGAAAAGTAAGGCCCACCAATTTTATTCCTATTCTAGAGTAGTTCATCGGGTTCCTCTTTTACCCTTATGTGCCCATACCTCAACTTTGAGATTTAGTTATTCCAAACTCCAACAAGTGCACCTTCTAATCCAAGTTGGATTTCATTCATCCAACCTTATTACCAAAGAATTTTTTAACCTTCACCAACTATTTAATTTAGTGTGATAATTCCAAGTCCCTATAAATACTAAATCAAAATATTATGAAGTAAGATAAAATTACCATAGCCCATGATAGTTTCTGTGTGATGCATAAGTGAATTTATCCCCATTGAACATGAAGACATCTCTTTGTGTTTATATAGACCTAAAACCCTAGACAAATACTTATCACGTGTAAGGTCTCATTTCTTGAACCTCTTGTGTGCCTACCCCCCTGCCCTTCACCCCTTTCTGATTAGAGAATTAACATTCCCACTAAAACCCTTTCTCTTATCTTCCTTTGACAACTCCCCATCACTTCTAGTGTTAGAACTAGAAGAAGTTATAAATGAGGGTCCTTCATTTACTATGGGCTTAATATAAGGGCCTAATGGCTTTGGCCTACCACCCATAGTCTTTGACTTTGTAATATATATAATAGTATCATGCTTTCAAACATATTATATAAACTCCATTTTTCCTTTAAACAAATATCAATTATATTCATATAAGTTTTTGAGGGAATCCATTAGCTAATGAGATGAAAGGCTTTACATAAAATTAATTCCATGAGTATTGGGCTATGAAAGAATCTATGAGCTATGGAACAAGCTAATATGTCCTCTTTGCATTATATCTTCTCTTTAATTATCAATTGATCAATGTTTGCAAACTCTCATATTCAATAAGGGTTGGAATCATTAAAGCCTCCATTAGGGTGATGGGGTCACTTTGGAATCAAAATGATAAGAGAACATGTTTGGGGATACTATGGCAAATCAATACTAGGCTCGGGTTAGAGTAGGTGCATTTGACATGGGATTTCAAGAGTTTGAATAATATTCTAGTTGTTTTCACCTTCTAGGTTTCCCTTGTTAATCTCAACCTCATTAGAAATGGACAACCACATAAGATGGATATTTTATCCACCCTTTGTTCCATCGTTAGTAATTTTTGAGGAGTCATTATCTCATTGATATCTAGTCTTCATCCATTTTAGGTTCTCTCAATTACATAACTTATAACCCTATGAGGCATGCAACTAGAATCAACCCTATTTTTGTACTCCATTCAAATGCCAACATTTCCTTTGATATTACTGATTTTGGTGCCAACTAGGAGAACTACTATGTCATCAACCATAGATATTAGGTAAACACTATATATGTATGTGATTTGTTTGTTGTAGACAAAATTGGACTTGTGCTTAAGTTAGTTTTTCATAGTTTGTTATGCATATTATTTTAAATGATAATATATACTTGTTGGTAGCAACCCACTTATTGCAAAGGCATGTTAAACACAATTTATTTTGACGGGGTTTCGCAAATTTTTGTTATCTAGCTTATGCTTTTGAATTAGTTATGTGGTGACATTTTATTTACTATTATATAGGTCTATGTGATGGTTGGATGTTCTGAATATAATTGGATTTAGATGCATTTACATTTTCAATTTTGAAGAGATGTCATTATATACCATGTATACGTTTCTAATTATGTTCTTATTGATTTTTTTATTGCAGTTGCGGCCATGGACCCGAATGCAGAAATATTGAGAGAGCTTGCCCAGTTGAGAGGCTTAAGTAGTGCTTTTAGTGGTGGTGATAGAATCCGGCGTTCACTTGCATCCACTTTGGATGCAATTGTTGAGAACATCACGTTGTCAAACAACGTACTATATGATCTTACTTCATATAGAGAAAGAAAAAGACATGAGTACGCTGATGGGCTTAGCTACAATGCGGTAAAAAAGTTGAAAATCACCAAGGAGCATATATTTGCATTATTTAGGGACCCTCGCACGGGGAAAATCCCAAATGCAAACAGGCCACATATCTCTATCGAGTGGTGCACATATCAACCATTTGTTGATAACTGGATGGACAGATGGTATATGGTTTTTAATATGCCACCACACAACAACAGGGAAATCCTGTTGTACTTCCTCCGGAAGATGTATGCAGAGTTCGTGTTGGGAAAACACGTAAACTATTTTGATATGTTGCAGTTTCGGGGGATCGGTGGGGGGATGCCCCAAAACCGACCCAATGCCAGGCTTCGAGACGTTGATTGCCCTATCCCTGCACCTCGCAGGAAGTTGCCTGGGCCAGATGTCCTACCTCTACATCATGTGATTCCATAGACACGTGAGGCATTTTTGAGCTTGGCACGGGCCATTGTTCGCCACAACACTATGGTTCAGCATATGGGTGAGGATGGGACATCTGTCCCTAGTGTGGTACATACACCAGGTCCTCATGGTGCAGGACCATCTTTTGGTACAGTACCACCCACTGGTGTAGGACCATCTACTAGTGTAGCACCATCAGCACATTCCCAGCCCACTTTTGAGCCTCACGAGTGCACATCATGTGGTCGTCCATGCTATGGTATTTCGTCAGATGTTGTCTTCAGTGGGTTTTTAAGTGATGTATGTATATGGTTAATTGTAATAAATTCTTCATTTATTTTCCTCTTTGTACACATATGTATAGTTTGAGCTAATATATTAATTTTGTGAACTTGCAGCTGTTGCATTATGGCGGAAGCAACACCCCAGAGTATCATGTCCCACACTCTACATAGGGGCAAGACATTCCATCCACTGATCCCGTATCTCACACCGAGGTAAACATTTTAAAATTTCAGTTTTTTAATACTTGTTAAATTGTTAATTTCCACATACTGTACATGTTAGTTCACTAATGTTATCTATGTTCTAATATTTACAATTATTAAACTTGCAGATGCCGGATACTTCACAGGGGAAAGCAGTGATGGAGGTAGGATCCATATCTGGGTAGATGCCAGATCCTACACGAGGGGAATCAATGATGGAGGTAAACATTTTAAACATTTAAAAAATGTCATTTTTTAAATACATGTATGTCTGTTGAATCATCCATGTCTAGCTACATGAACTCTTGTTGACTATAGGCTGGTACCGAAACACCTGGACCACTTCCTGGAGTTGTATCTCCTTGTAGGCCATATGTGAACAAGGGCCTAGTCTATATGAGACAACCTACCCCTAGAAAGAGTGAAGTTTTCCGTGACCATGGAGATACTGATACCATGGTAATTTGTATATCTTTCGATGATATTTCTTGGCTAACTTGAAATACAGTGCATAAAATATTTTGTTAATGTTTGATTTGCATGTTTACTGCATCAGGAGCCAGAGTTCACTGTTGAAAACCTTGCAGGGATGGTTGATGCAGTAGTCAGTGTTGCATCTACAATTGCAACAAGTCACACAGAGGTACAACTATTTGAACATGATATAGACATAGTGTGTTATTGTTGTCTATTGTTTATTCATGCACATTTCTAACTATTTCAAGATTTGGTGATTATAGCCACCACCACCACCAGGTCCTACCCCCTCTGGTTCGACCATGGTTGTGACCATCATTCATGTTCAACCAACAGCTCCATCTGCTACACAAGAAACCCAATCCCCTTTGTCACAGCCTGTCACTGAGGTGAGATGTCCATTAATGAACAATTGTTTCATGCAATGTCCATTAACATTTTCATAATTTTTGAGTTAATTTAGATATGGTATTTTATTGAGCTAATGTATTAGTACATAGTTAATTGAATTTAACAATTGATATTTAATTTGCAGGATCCAGAGACGCACACTAATCCTATAGTTGTGCCTACAGGATCACCCTCAAGAAAGAACAAGAGGAAGCTTGAGTTTTGATGTGTCTTATGGGATATGTACATATCGATACATGTGTACATGTGGCTTGGACAGTTTTGGATACATGTACTTTTGGGAGACATGTACATTGACATTTCACTTACATGTACATGTGGCTTGTATAGTTTTGGATGCATGTACATGTGGCTTGGATAGTCTTGGATAGTTGTGGAGAGACATGTACTTCTGGTTACTTTTGGATATATATGTACTTTTGGAGACATGTACACAATTTACATTTCAGTTATAAATGAATGATACATTTCACTTTGAATTTTTTATTTGGTTTCCACATGTTCTTGTGTCAATCTATTGTATTGATTTGTGAGGATTATCTGTTACTTATGAATGCACTATGTCAAAAGAAAAAACTATTATATTTAAACGTTTCAATGATCTCAATACATGCACACTAAAGTCAAAGGTCTTGCTCATGTAATTTAATAAATATAAGTGCAATACAATGTATTTCAAGGTTTCAATGAACTCACTACTTGCACACCAATTGGATATATCTAATTAAAAATTGTGAGTTTGGATTCATTAAATTACAAGTTAAGTCAATGCTCAAGTGTAATTTAATAAAACTAAGTGCAATACATGCTTTACATTTCATCAACAACCAAAAACACTATTCAACAAACCTCATGCACCCAATGACTAATCACTCAGCATTAAAGGAACACAGCCTCACATTGACAGGATTTCTTTTTCTCAATGAACACAGCCTCACATTAAAAACTTCCAGAATGTGTCAATGAACACAGCCTCACATTGACAAGATTTCTTTTTCTCCATGCACTTTTTATTGAAAAAGGATGACTTGAAACCACCTTAACAATTTTGCAAAAGTTTGGTTAAAATGATGATATTAAGATTAGAGATAAGATCCTTCCAACATCATAGTTCAAACAGGCACTTGACAAGATATGTTTTGTTAAATTTTAATATGGATTTTAATTTAATAACAGTAATAGTCTTATTTTTTTAACTTCTATCAGACTTGTATAGTATGTCGCAAGTAATTAGAATTCTGAGTTATGTAGCAACAACAAAAAATAAACAATCATCCACAAATTATGCACAAGAACACAAGAATTTTACAGGGAAACCTTTCAAGGAATAAAACCCCAAAAAAATTAATAATCCATCATCTAAATGAGATGATTGTGTTTGTACATGAGCAGATAATAAGAAGACTCTACATCAGTTTGAACATGCCTCTAGGGCACACATTCCAAGAAAGATCTTGTAGGATAATGGTTGTATAAGACTGTTGCCACTAATCCAAACTAAGCCAAACTGATCCAAACTCTTCTTGACCAAGTCTGAGCCGTTGTATGAATGAGATGATTCCCTCTTCCAAACACGACTTGAACAAATAAGAATGATCTCCTTTTATAGCGTTCACCTCGAACAACTCTCCCATAGAATACTATTTCTTTACAAATCCCTAGATTCCTCCTAAGGAGGAGCACTCCCTTATTATTTCCCTTATGATTGGATAAAATTCCTTGAATAGGTCCACATTGCTAATTCTCATATGTCTAACTCGTGAGATCCTATTAAAGCACACATTTATTCTTCATTTGAGAGTTTGACCATGTCAAAAGTTCCACATGGTGTCTCCTCAAGCAAAGATCTTTCTTATTAAAATGTAGAAAATTCCTTGAACAAAATATTTTTACTCCAAATCCCTCCTCAAAGGTGAAATACACCATCTAATATGTAGAAATACATCAAGTAATTTGTCCTCAACCCCGAGGGATCTAAAAGTTGAATTATGCCTCTAGTTATGAGAAACCCTAGCTTCAGAAACCACCATAGACGGAGGGCACTGAGCAATGGACAGGGGGGGAGAGCTCCCCCCCCTAGCTAAAATCCCACGTCACGAATCCAACGGAATCGACGGTTCGTCGATCAGAGGCCCGAGCATGGATCTATGGCGAGTTGCAGGTCACCTCCAGATACCGTTCAGGGACACCTCGTGGACTTGGGCCCGGTGCGCAAAAAACCTCACGGAGCGGCAATTTTGAATTCTGTCAACTCCTGCTAGTGTGTTTGGGCATGGGAAATATGGCAATCCGCATCCCCACCATCTGTGGCTTTCCATCTTTGGCCCTCGTTGGCGTGACTACATTGTCCCCTATTGAGCGAAACCCTAGCTCCAGAAACCACCATAGAAGGAGGTCACCAAGCAATGGACAGGAGGGAGAGGCCCCCCTCTAGCTAAAATCCCACATCATGAATCCAACGGAATCGACGGTTCATCGATCGGAGGCCCGAGCATCGATCTATGGTGAGTTGCAGGTCACCTCCAAATACCGTTCAGGGACACCTCGTGGACTTGGGCTCGGTGTGCAAAAAACCTCACGGAGCGGCAATTTTGAATTCTGTCAACTCCTACTAGTGTGTTTGGGCATGGGAAATATGGCAATGCCAACCGCATCCCCACCATCCATGGCTTTCTAGCTTTGGCCCTCGTTAGCGTGACTGCATTATCCCCTACTGAGCGAAACCCTAGCTCCAGAAACCACCGTAGACGGAGGTCACCGAGCAATGGACAGGAGGAAGAGGCCCCCCCCAAGCTAAAATCCCACGTCATGAATCCAATGGAATCAATGGTTCGTCGATCGGAGGCCCAAGCATCGATCTATGGTGAGTTGCAGGTCACCTCCAAATACCGTTCAGGGACACCTCGTGGACTTGGGCCCGATGCGCAAAAAACATCATGGAGCGGTAATTTTGAAATCTTTCAACTTCTACTAGTGTGTTTGGGCATGGGAAATATGGCAATGCCAACCACATCCCCACCATCTGTGGCTTTCTAGATTTGGCCCTCGTTGGCGTGACTGCATTGTCCCCTACTGAGCGAAACCCTAGCTCCAGAAACCACCGTAGACGGAGGTCACCAGGAAATGGACAAGAGGGAGAGGCCCCCCACTAGCTAAAATCCCATGTCATGAATCAAAAGAAATCAACGGTTCATCGATCGGAGGCCCGAGCATCGATCTATGGCAAGTTGCAGGTCACCTCCAGATACCGTTCAAGGACACCTGGTGGACTTGGGCCTGGTGCGCAAAAAACCTCACGGAGTGGCAATTTTGAATTCTGTCAACTCCTGCTAGTGTGTTTGGGCATGGGAAATATGGCAATGCCAACCGCGTCCCCACCATCCGTGGCTTTCCATCTTTGGCCCTCGTTGGCATGACTGCATTGTCCCCTACTGAGTGAAACCCTAGCTACAGAAACAACCGTAGACAGAGGTCACCGGGCAATGGACAGGAGGGAGAGGCCCCCCCCCTAGATAAAATCCCATGTCACGAATCCAATGGAATCGACGGTTCGTTGATCGGAGGCCCGAGCATCGATCTATGGCGAGTTGCAAGTCACCTCCAGAAACCGTTCATTAGTTCATTTTATCTTGCATGCGTATTCTCTCTGGAGCAATTTCAGTCAGCTTATCAGTGGTAAGTGATCATTCTATCTTGCAAACCCTAACCCTAAATTCAACTATAATATAGGGTAATTTTGCATGGCAGTTTGCATGCCCACCTATTTCAGTAATTTTGAATAGAATACATATGAGATAATATAGGGCATCTATAACGTCCATTAGACAATGATAAGCATATTTTAGGGATTAAAATCTCATTTTATATTTTTCCTAAAACATGAGAAAAAACTTGAGAAGGATCCACATGGGACAAAATATTGCGTCTCCCCCTTTATGATAGATGTAGGCCAAAGGATCACTTTAAAAAAATTATATGGTGGTATTGGACCTTAAAAATGGTCAAAACCTACTAATGGTGTCCAAATTTCCATTGGAAGAATTAAGATATCCTAGGCCAATATTATGTGGTTGATTGGGGCCTCAATCATTTCCTAGAATATTCCTTTAGAATCCATTTCGAAAATCCATTCCAAAAATCCACCTAATGGTACAAACATTATCATTCATGGTCCAATGATAATCTAAGGAGGCCACGTGTTATTGGTGGAGGATACCTTCTTATCCCTACATGGATAAAATATTCCTTTAGGGATCGAGGTTTAGGTATCCTCCATTGATTGTTTCCAAGGCCATAAGACCATAATAGTGGGATACATAGAATAATGGATACCCATGCAACATTATGAGTTTTGCTTTGAGGCATTGTTCATGGCTCTAGGTGCTTTAATGGTTTATTTAGGGAAAAATGAATGATATTCTTCCTTGGAATTCCATTACTAAGGCCTTAGGAAAGATCATGAAGGAAACTTGAGATTGATTTCTTTCGTGGGAAAGAATGTAAAACACACTAGTTGAACCATTTTGAAGTATAAAAGCATGGCTTCTCTTTTAATAAAAATAGCTCATCCAAATCACATGACATCCTCAATCACAGGCTAATGGTACTCTCAACAATCCATGTGTGGTTGTTGGAGGCAATCTACTTATCCATAAATGGATAGAAGATTGATTTAGATCCTAAAGTTCATGTCTCCTCCACTGACCATGTCTAAGGCACCAAGGTGACAAAACCTAGATACATAGATACCCGTGTGAAGTCATGTTTGGTGATTTGAGGTATTTTTCATGGATTTATATACCACCACATGTACCCTATGAAGTCATATGTGATGATTTTTTGCATTATTAATGTCTTTGGATGCTTATGAAGTCATATGTGGTGATTTTTTGCATTAATAAATGTCTTAGACGGAGGGCACCGAGCAATGGACAGGAGGGAGAGGCCCCCCCTAGCTAAAATCCCACGTCATGAATCCAACGGAATCGACGGTTCATCGATCGGAGGCCCGAGCATGGATCTATGGCTAGTTGCAGGTCACCTCCAGATACCGTTCAGGGACACCTGATGGACTTGGGCCTGGTGCGCAAAAACCTCACGGAGCGGCAATTTTGAATTCTATCAACTCCTGCTAGTGTGTTTGGGCATGGGAAATATGGCAATGCCAACCGCACCCCCACCATCCGTGGCTTTCCAGCTTTGGCCCTCGTTGGCATGACTGCATTGTCCCTTACTGAGCGAAACCCTAGCTCCAGAAACGACCATAGACAGAGGTCACTGGGAAATGGACAGGAGGGAGAGGCCCCCCCTAGCTAAAATCCCTCGTCACGAATCCAATGGAATCGACGGTTCGTCGATCGGAGGCCCGAGCATCAATCTATGGCGAGTTGCAGGTCACCTCTAGATACTGTTTAGGGATACCTGGTGGACTTGGGCCCGGTGCGCAAAAAACCTCACGGAGAGGCAATTTTGAATTATGTCAACTCCTGCTAGTGTGTTTGGGCATGGGAAATATGGAAATGCCAACCACACCCCCACCATCCGTGGATTTCCAGCTTTGGCCCTCGTTGGCGTGACTGCATTGTCCCCTACTGAGCGAAACCCTAGCTCCAGAAACGACCATAGACAGAGGTCACTGGGAAATGGACAGGAGGGAGAGGCCCCCCCTAGCTAAAATCCCTCGTCACGAATCCAATGGAATCGACGGTTCGTCGATCGGAGGCCCGAGCATCAATCTATGGCGAGTTGCAGGTCACCTCTAGATACTGTTTAGGGATACCTGGTGGACTTGGGCCCGGTGCGCAAAAAACCTCACGGAGAGGCAATTTTGAATTATGTCAACTCCTGCTAGTGTGTTTGGGCATGGGAAATATGGAAATGCCAACCACACCCCCACCATCCGTGGATTTCCAGCTTTGGCCCTCGTTGGCGTGACTGCATTGTCCCCTACTGAGCGAAACCCTAGCTTCAGAAACCAGTGTATACAGAGGGCATCAGGCAATGGACAGGAGGGAGAGGCCCCCCCTAGATAAAATCCCACGTCACGAATCCAACGGAATCGACGGTTCGTCGATCGGAGGCCCGAGCATCGATCTAAGTGAAACCCTAGCAAGTCTGGCTGATAAACATGCCTAAGTAAAAATATGGTGCGTTGCAGTCCATGCATGCCAAGTGGCATCTCGAAAAAAATATACACATGTACTAGAGTGTTAACATGTTGCATCAACAGTATAATTTAATTTTTGAGTTAAAAACATTGGTTTTTCTTTAATATAGCTTTTGTTTATAGATATAAACCTACACCATGCATATTATATAACTTATTAGGTTAAGGGTTACACTCTCGAGATTTTTCTTTAGGGTACTGAGAAAAGGAAAAATATTACTTCCACCCACATATACTTTGTGTTTACTTACACATGTTGCATGCTTTTCCCTACAAAATGCCATTGTCTAAAGGGAATTATCACATAATAGATATTATATTGTTGAAGGAATGAAAGAACCCTATTACTCATAATGATGAATGATGATGATGTTGATGATGTTGAGGGTGATGATGATGAGGATGTCGATGATGATGATGATGATGTTCATGATGTTGATGGTGATGATGTTGATGGTGATGATGAGGATGATGTTCATGATGTTCATGATGTTGTTGGAGATGATGATGATGAGGATTATGATGATGATGATGATGATGATGATGTTGATGGTGATGGTGATGATGTTGATGGTGATGATGATGAGGATGATGATGATGGTGATGATGAGGATGAGGATGAGGATGATGATGATGATGATGATGAAGGTGATGAAGATGATGGTGATGGTGATGGTGATGATGTTGATGGTGATGATTATGATGAAGGTGAGGATGATGATGATGATGATGATGAAGGTGATGATGGTGATGAGGATGATGATGATGATGATGATGGAGGTGATGAAGATGATGTTGATGGTGATGGTGATGATGGTGATGAAGGTGAGGATGATGATGATGATGATGATTTAGGTGATGATGATGATGAGGATGAGGATGATGATGAGCATGATGATGATGATGATGATGATGAAGGTGATGAAGATGATGTTGATGGTGATGGTGAGGATGATGATGATGATGATGTTCATGATGTTGATGGTGAGGATGATGATGAGGATGTTGTTGATGATGTTGATGGCGATGATGATGATGAAGGTGAGGATGATGATGAGGATGATGTTGAAGATGATGTTGATGGTGATGGTGATGATGCTGATGGTGATCATGATGAGGATGATGATGATGGTGATGATGATGATGAAGGATGATGAGGATGAGGATGAGGATGAGGATGAGGATGAGGATGATGATGATGATGATGATGAAGGTGATGAAGATGATGTTGATGGTGATGGTGATGATGTTGATGGTGATGATGATGATGAAGGTGAGGATGATGATGATGATGATGATGAAGGTGATGATGGTGATGAGGATGATGATGATGATGATGATGGAGGTGATGAAGATGATGTTGATGGTGATGGTGATGATGTTGATGGTGACGATGATGATGAAGGTGAGGATGATGATGATGATGATGATTTAGGTGATGATGAAGAGGAGGATGAGGATGATGATGAGCATGATGATAATGATGATGATGAAGGTGATGAAGATGATGTTGATGGTGATGGTGAGGATGATGATGATGATGTTCATGATGTTGATGGTGAGGATGATGATGAGGATGTTGTTGATGATGTTGATGGCGATGATGATGATGAAGGTGAGGATGATGATGAGGATGATGTTGATGATGTTGATGGTGATGATGATGATGAAGGTGATGATGATGATGATGATGATGATGATGAAGGTGATGACGGTGTTTCCATTATTTGAACACTTAGTATACATGCTAAGGGATATATTTGATTGCTTTAGTTTATTGTTCAGTCACATTTTTCCACTCTCATATCTATAGTCAACCCCCCCCCTAGCTTTTTGGTACATAAACACATGAAATTACCATTCATAGATTGACAATTCCAATAGGTATTTGATACTCAAACATGATCTCTAGTTGTTCTTTAGGTCTCTTCATCTTTTGTTATTCTCTAGGATGTGATAGGCCTCCATTTTGACCATAACACCTAGTTGAAAGTTAATGATGGTCTCTCAGGACATGTCACTGGAAATACAAACATGGAAAACCAACAATCTATTGTCTTGGAGGGACGATTCAAGGTATTTACACAATAAATTTGAATATGTTGAAAGAAGATGAAATGTAGAAAATTGAATCAAATTTTGCATATCAAGAACACAAAATTGACATATTCATAAGAAACATACATGGGGAAATTTAAATTATGATACATACCTCATCATGCTAGATCCCACCTATTATCATACAACCAAGCCCTTCGGATCATCTCTTATAACAATGGTCTCCATTAGTCTCTCGTGCTCTATATCCAGTAAGAAGTAGCGTACCTTCAATGAATTTCGGCTAGGCATTGTTCGTACCTGGAGGTTTGTACCAATGATTAAGTTGGTAAAGTGATACACACTTGCACC
>LPNX010005919.1:0-53179 GCA_001517045.1 Pseudotsuga menziesii
ATCATGGAAAGCAAGAAGGAACTAGCAGAATAATTTGAAATGAAAGACCTTGGGTTAATGCATTATTTCCTAGGTCTGGAAGTATGGCAAAGTTCAGAAGGAATATTTCTCAACCAGGGAAAGTATGCGGCAGAGATATTGAAGAGATTCAATATGTTGGAATGCAAAGTCATCGCCACACCCATGGACTCCAACCTGAAGTTGTTAGCTGATGACTCATTAGAGTTAGTGGATGTGACTCACTACAGATAGATCATTGGCTCATTGATGTACTTAACAAATACTAGACCAGACATTTTTTTTGCTGTGAACACCTTAAGTAAATATCTTGTTCAACCAAGATGGGTTCACCTAGTAGCTGCAAAACATGTGATGAGATATCTGAAAGAGACTATAGACTTTGGTCTATACTATGATTGTATACATGAGTATAGATTGTATGGCTACATAGATGCAGATTGGGTTGGAAGTATCTCAAACAGGAAAATCACATCAGGTAGATGCTTTTGTTTGAGGTATGCTATGAGTTCATGCTTTAGCAGGAAATAGTCCAGTGTTTCTCTTAGCACGATTGAAGAAGAATACATAGCAGATTGCTCTACTAAGTTGTGAAGCCATATGTCTTCAGAAGATGATATCAGGTCTCTTTGACCTGAATATGGATACTACAATGATTCTATGTGATAACCATAGTTGTGATGACAAAGAACCCTGTGTTCCAACGTAACACATAGAAATCCGGTATTTCTACATACAAGATAAGATGCAGATGATGATACTGTAGATGCAGATGATGGTGATTAAGTATTTCTATACTGAATATAGAGATGATGATGTTTTATTATTCCCATACTGAAGATATATATGATGATGATTTCATTATTCCCATACTGAAGCTATAGATGATGATGATTTCAGTATTCCCATACTGAAGATATAGATGATATTTCAGTATTTACATACTGTAGATACAGATGATGGTGATTTAGTATTTCTATACTGAATATAGAGATAATGATGTTTCAATATTTCCATACTGAAGATATAGATGATGATGATTTCAGTATTCCCATACTGAAGATATAGATGATATTTCAGTATTTACATACTGTAGACACAGATGATGGTGATTCCGTATTTCTATACTGAACATAGAGATGATGATTCTTTCAGTATTTCTATACTGAATATATAGATGATGATGCTTTCAGTATTCAAATACTGGAGATACAGATGGTGATAGTCTAGTATTCACATACTGAAGATGTAAATGATGATGGTTTGGTTGATGATGTACTGACAAAGCCTCTGCCTCGAGTAGAGTTTGAACACTTTTGAGACAAGCTTGGTGTTGTTTAGAAAGACCTTCCTCGAAAGGGGGAGTAGTGATGTTGCATTGGGATTGTATCATCCCTAGGAATTTTCCCTAAAGTGATCCAAAGACTTTGGTCCTCGAGAATGAAGAGGGATTGTATCATCTTGGGACATCTGTCCACAATAGATCCAGTGACCTCAGTCCTCGAGAACATGGTGGGATTGTATCATCCCTGGGAACTTACCCTAAAGTGATCCAGAGACCTTGGTCTTTGAGAATGAAGAGGGATTGTATCATCCCAGGACATATGTCCATAATAGATCCGGTGACTTCGGTGCTCGAGAATGTGGTAGGATTGCATCATGCTTGGACATAGTCTTAAAGTGATAGGGACTGATTCTCCTATAATCAATCCGGTTGCTTCGGTCCTTGAGAATGTGGTAGGATTGCATCATCCTTGGAGATATTCCTAAAGTGATAGGGACTAATTCTCTCGTAATCAATCCGATGGCTTTGGTCCTCAAGAATATGGTAGGATTGCATCATCCTTAGACATAGTCCTAAAGTGATAGGGACTGATTCTCCCATAATCAATCCGGTGGCTTTGGTCCTCGAGAATGTGGTAGGATTGCATTGTCCTTGGACTTAGTCCTAAAGTGATAGGGATTGATTCTCCCGTAATCAATCTGATAAGTTCAGTTGTCGAGAATGTGCTAGGATTGTATCATCCCTGGACTTTAAGTCCAAAAGTGAACCAAAGAATTTTTGTCTTTGAGTTGTGGATTGTAGGTTGTTGCTGATGATGATGATGTTGTACTAATCAGAAAATTAGAGTATGATGATGTACTGATCGAAATATCAAAGTATGATGATGACGTACTGATCGAAGATGAAGACTACATAATGTTTAAAATATTCCAATGAATTATAGATGTGTTACCCTGCTGATGTTGATGATTTCCCCTATCTCTACTCTTGTTTTTGTTGATGTTGCTATAGAATACCCTTCTCGTTAAGGGGGAGTGTTGAAATATTGTAACTTCAAATAATATTCTATATGTATCTTTTTGTGGTCCCCGATGGTCCTACCGGGAGAACCACTTGTATTACATTGTACCCCAATGATCCTAATCGAAATAACTGATAAGATTCATGACGTAGTCCCCTCTAATTGTAAAGGTGGGTCATTAGCACCCCAGTGTGGTTACTTGAGCCTACATGTGTAACTCGAGCCTACATGATTTAACTCGAGCCTGCATTTCAAATGAGTTAACTTAAGTGAACGGATGAATATAAATAGAGGTGTAGTGCTCCTCATTTGTGACACACACACTCTCACTTGTGTAGCTCATTAGTGGAGAAGAGAAGTAGCTGGAGAAGGAGGAGGATTAGGCTTTGATCTCCTTGCTGGTTTTATATTTTATCTTTTTGGGGCATCTATATTGAGGAATCTTTTGCTGGTTTTTTCCCTTTAGGGTTTTCCCAAGATAAATATTTGTGTTCCTTTTTTATGGTTGTGCTTGTCTATCTTTCAGTGATCCTGTTTATATGCTTTTGTCATGAAAATGAAATGAAATATTGATGTCTTAGCTAAGCATATGAAAATTTAACACTATTTTCACTCTCCCTCTCTATGTTTCTCTCTTTCAAAACCTCCTTCTCTCTCGATCGCCCAACCCTCCACCCTCAGTCTTGGACACCATCTCTCTCTCTCTCTCTCTCTTATATTTCCTTTATCTATGTTTTCAAATTATCCCTTCTCTTCAACCACCTACCTCATTATGACCCATATTCTTTGTTTTATCGGATCTCATTCCCATCTCTTCAATTTCCCCCTCCTCCACCTCTCTCCTCCAACACATCATATCCCTCCTCTAATACTCCATATCCACATTTCCATTCACCATTCCTCTCTCATTAAACCATCACCCACTTCCTCCCCTCCACCTTATCCCCCTTCGTCACTCAAGTCTCATGTACTTCTTCTAACCCTATACATCTATAAAACCTCTTCTCCTCCTAATAATTCTCTTGATCCCCACTCCCCTTCACCCTTGTAACCCATAATGTTCTCATTCCATTCATCTTTCTCCACTTGAATTTATAACATCCTCCCAGGATCTTGACCCTTCCCCACCCCCCCTCAACTATTAACCATACTCACTCGAACTTACAACATCCTCATAGGCCCTTGAACCTTATCCACTGCCTCTTAACTATTAACCATACCCACCTAAACTTCTAATATCTTCTTAGGCCCTTCACCCTTCCCCACCCCCTCTGAACTATTAACCATCCCCACTTGAACTTCCAACATCCTCCTAGGCCCTTAACCCTTCCACACCACCTCTAAAATATTATCCATACATTTGATATGTTGCATATAGTGCTAGATTTTTAACTCTACAAAACACGTGCACATTATAGAACTACATAACATGTGTGCATTTTGTACTTCTATGATGCGCACACGTTTTCTAGTTCTATAACGCATGCATGTTTTGTAGTTCTATAATGCGCATGCATTTTCCAATTCTATAAGGACAAGAAATGTAATTTGAGTTTAAACATGCCAATTCACTTTTTTGCATGTCACTAATAATCCTATGTTTATGGTTTGGAATTTGCTCTGGTAATACCAAACCTTTGCTATGGTATATGATAAACCATAGCTAATTGGGCATTTCTTCTAGTTTTTGAAGAAGTCGATGTTTACGCACTCATTATTGTATGCTACACACAATCATTTTTGACAAAATCTTAAACATAAATATCATTTCTTCAACAAATTCTAAATATGTAATTTTTATTCAAAAATATTATATTTTCCTATTTTTTTTCAATTTCTATTGTTCTATAACTACTTAAGTCAAAAAACATGTTGTTGGTGTTTTTTCCATAACTTTTTCAATTCTTAATCGTTTTAAAAATAAATTATTTGGTGCACTAGAAGACTCTGACCTCTACATTCTATAAAAAACCCATTTCATGATTGCGCTGAGAGGCACTCTACAGCACAGTATGGGAGAGATCTTGTCACGTGATGTAACGTGATGTAACGTTACTAACATGTCGACAAAAAATAATAGTGAAAGTGAATATTATGGGAGAGATCTTGTCACGTGATGTAACGTTACTAACATGTCGGCAAAAAATAATAGTGAAAGTGAATATTATGGGGGAGATCTTGTCACGTGATGTAACGTTACTAACATGTCGGCAAAAAATAATAGTGAAAGTGAATATTATGGGGGAGATCTTGTCACCTGATGTAACGTTACTAACATGTCGGCAAAAAATAATAGTGAAAGTGAATATTATGGGAGAGATATTGTAATGTGATGTAACGTTACTAACATGTCCGCCAAAAATAATAGTGAAAGCGAATATTATGGGAGAGATCTTTTAGCCATTCTCATGTAGATCGGTAAACTCTGATCTAAAAATACATATTACAAAATGGAGAATTGTTCCTAACCAAATGAATATTATGCAGTAATCCATGATCCTTAGGACTGGGGGAAAACATGTCTCTGTCATGGAATCCATTAGTAGCTAAAGCAATTCGTAGTCGAAGAATGTCTACTTGTGTTTTCCCCGATAGGCAGTTGATAATTGCTATAAAAAGTATCAACTTCTAGATTTTCTGTACAAGTTTCGGCAGATATTAGCTCAGAAGATAGACTCTTGGAATTTGTGTGCCTCTGCTTCTCTTTTGTAGGCTTCCCGGTGAGTTTCTGAACAAGAGAACGAAATTTTTGTGTGTCCATTTTGATAATCTTGGGTTCATAAACATACACAACACGTATCTTTGGAGCGATAATATTCTTGTGCTGCAAATATTTCCTTGATCTTTGTTCATCATTTGCAACAGAGTAAGAGTCGGAATTGGTGGCCAGCATCGTAGATTCTGATCTAGACTTGGGTGCAACTTCAGCCATGTTGGAATTTGTCATAATCTCTACTAATGTTTGAGAACAGTCGATCATGGAGAATTATGGGATTTTAATAGCTCTGATTCTTTCGAAGATGAGAGTTTTGATCAGCTTCTAAGATATAAAATTGCCTTCTCCTTTCTGGATTGTAGATTCCCTTCAGCTTCTGATCAACTGCACCAATGCCACTTATAACCAGATTTCCAGCTAATCTGAAGATAAGTTCTGGGAAGTACAGATGAATTCCAACAAAGTAAATTCAATCTCTGAATTAACCAATGAAATCATATGTTTATGCCCATGGTATTCATATTATTCTATTTGGCAATGGTTCGTATTCAGATTGTGCTGTGTATATAGGTTTCGAATTGGCTCTTTGCTGATAAGCATTAGGTACTTTCATGAGCATGTGCTGTCTTATCGAGTCCCATCAATCCCATGTTTTGTTTTGGAAGTAGGCAGGGAAGCTCGTAACACTAAGAAAATAAAAATCTTATTCTTGACCACTCTGTCGGTGTCATGGTTTGTAAAATTCTTATGCTTGAGCCCTGTGTGGGTGTCATGGCTGGGTAGCTAATAATGACAGATATTATTTGTACTATGTTGAATGAGATTCCAATCGATCTTAATAATATCTCAATAGGCTAATGGCGTTAAGTCAAACTCTTATGTAAGAGAGTAACTTTCACAGATTTTGTAGTGAATGTCTCATTTTTAGAATTCGTATGTATTGTCCAATTTTGAATTTTCTAGTCAACTATTTTATTTTACAATTCCAGTTTTGAATTCTCATGAGTTGATAGTCAACCTTTTTATTGTGCCCAAGGCGCTTTACAGCTCAGTATGGGAGAGATCTTGTAAGGTTACATAACGCTATTTTTATTAATAACAATTTTTTTTTAATTATAAGCCAAAATAAATGTCCGCTAGAAAAACCACCTAATATGGCGAAGATGTTGTAATATTCCTACCTAACAAAACAATAAAAAAGTAAAAAATTAATTATCTTAAGAAAATGGAAGATGTTGTAATATTACTACCTAACAAAATAATAAAAAAGTAAAAATTTAATTATCTCTAAGAAAAATGTGGATCAGGAAAAAAAACACAATATGGGGGAGATGTTGTAATGTTCCTACCTAAGAAAATAATAAAAAATAAAATTGTGAATTATCCACAAAAAAATGTTGGCCTTGCACATGGTTTTAAAATCATGTGCATGGTTTTAAAACCATGTGCACATGGTTTTAAAAGCATTTGCAAGGCCTTCTAAACAACCCATGGTTTTATTGTACATGGTTTAAGAGGGCTTTGCAAATGGTTTTAAGACCATTTGCAAGGCCTTGCATATGGTTTTAAAACCATGTATGGGGAAATATTGTAGGGTTTGTTCCTAACAAAATAAAAAATAATAAAAAATACTATATGTGGGCCATAAATAATATTAAATATTAATAATGATAATATTATATGTGGACCTTACCTAAAAAGATGTGTCTTTTGGTTTGAATCAAATCAATGGATACCTAAGAAGAGATTTGATCCCTCTCGGCGCTTAATAGAGCCTAGGATTTGGATCTACATTGGTTATTTTATTAAGACCTTCACAGGCTGCACCCACAAAAGATGTACCATTTTCGAGGAATGATCACTTAGATAATTATAAAAAAATATAAAAAAAAATACTAATTTTATTTTTGAAAAAGAGCACTGCACTAGCGCTATATGTTCTCTACATTTCTGCAAACTTTTGTATCTCGAAAGCATAATTTAGGCCCTCAAAAATGGCACCCACAAAAACATATACTTTATCATTTACCTAAAAAATAAAAAGTGACTATTAGAAAAAATGAAACTTGACATAGTTAGAAAATTTTTCAATACATAAACCTTATATATTCAGAAACGTGATTCAATTTCCTACATTTAATATTTTATAGTCAAAGAAAGATATTTTCTGTTAGTATCTCAAAAAATCTAATTATATTGAGGGATGCCTAATTTTACCATTTTCTATTGCATAAAACATGCCAAAAGTGACCCTCGTTAGATTGCGCTCACCCTAAGTGATTGTGGCTTTAAGTTCAATCACAATTTTTTTTTAATTATTTCTAAGGACCATGAAGTTGTTGTTCTTAGATTAGTACAAAAAATAAAAGTAGGCAAAGTCTATTGGAGTTTCTCAAAGCTTTACAAATTTTCAAGTTGTTCCTTATTGTCATTTGTTTATTTGTTTATGAATAGATTTATTATTTGCATTTTCTTTATCTTACCTTTTGTTTTACTAACCAAAAGTACCTAATAAAATATTCAGTTTTTCAGTTTACAAATTATTTCTTAAAAGATTGCAAAATGGTATGTGGCTTTTGAGGCAAGGGAGATTCCAAAATGGTCATGTGGGTTTTGAAGCCTCGACTATTTGTTTTTGAGAAGTTAGAAAAACAAAGAAATTTCTTTGACGTGAGATTTTGAATTACATCTTTTATTCTTTTTTATGAAAGTTGTTGATGTGTTCTCAATGCATACAAATTAAATTGAAAGTTGTTGATGTGTTCTCAATGTATTCAAACTTCATGTTTTTGAAATTATTTTGAAAGTTGTTGATGTGTTCTCAATGTATTCAAACTTCATGGTTTTTATTGGTTGTTGATGTGTTCTCAATGCATACAAATTAAATTGAAAGTTGTTGATGTGTTCTCAATGTATTCAAACTTCATGTGTTCTCAATGTATTCAAACTTCATGTTTTTGAAATTGAAAGTTGTTGATGTGTTCTCAATGTATTCAAACTTCATGTTTTTACTAAAATCTGTTTGGGAAACTTGATGTTGTCCGTGTCATTTAAAGGTGATTTTTTTTTCATTCACTAACACTTAGTATTTATTAAAAGCCATGATGGATGGTGTCCATGTCATTTAAAGGTAATGTTTTTTTCATTCACTATTACACTTAGTATTTATTAAAATCCATGATGAAACTTGATAGTTTTTAAACTTCTTATTATCCAAATGGATATCGAAATGTACCTAATAACTCTACCACAACATATTTTATCCTTTACTAGAGGATTATAAATACTAATGCACATCAGTGTTGTAATACTTTTATTATATTCATTCTACTACAATATATTTTATCATACACTAAATAATTATAAATATTGATTTGCATCGCTATTATATATATGTTTTATTTTAATTTTAACAAAATGACAGCCCAAATAATATTGACTTCATCTTGTGGGATAATATTTCTGGACTCAAAGCTCTAAACATCTTAAAGTGTCTACTCATTTTTGTGGGTAATGGATAATATGCAAACGTCTTTTATCAATGTAAAGATTTTAGTATTTTTTTTTTTTTTAATTGAGTAGTTTTGTATCAAGTAAAGCTTTATTCTTCATTCATACATCATATCTATAAAATTTCAAAAGTTTATTTTCATTAATGCCAAAATAATAATTACTTATCATTTCTCTAAGTTTAAAATATTTTAACTTTAAAAATATATTTTGGTGGTAGTTGTGTTATTGTTGTTAATTTCTTTTCTTTTTTTGTATCTATGAATTTCCTATTTTTTTTGTGTGTTTTATAGAATTTTATAATTATATTTGAGTAAGTGGAACTCAACTCTATTGCAAGGTAAAATTTTGGGATTTTCCCTTGCTTCAATATTTACTTTTATTCTTCTTTAGACGAAGATAAATATTCAAAAAAAATTTAGAGGCAATGCAACATAGCTTGCAATGAAAGAAATGGTATCAGATGGCGATAGTTATAATTTATTGAGGAAAAACATAGTTAGTGTCCTTTAAGATTTTGTTATTTTCACAAATGTTATTCTAAAGTTATTTTTTATTAGTTAGGTTAATTCAACAAGATTATTATGGCGTTATGAGTGCAATTCCTTTCATACAAATCATTAAGCCTCTGTTCAAATTATTAAAATAACTGAGAGGGGGGCGATGAATCAGTTATTCCTAAAGCTTAAACCATTTTAAATATTTGAACCATTATTACTGACTACAAATTTACAATTATGAGAATGTAGCAAGTATAACAGAAGCAACGATGATCATCAATCACACACAAATGGTAGAGAGAGACAAATATTCATATTTATTTGAGAACCTACTCAAATGAGGATGCAACCTCTATTTGCAAATTCCTTCTTGTGGAGAGCACCAACTCTCATGTTTTTCATAGAACCCACTAAAATAACATTCTCCAGCTACTACTCGATCGAAGCACCAACTTCCACCTGTACAAGCTTTAACTTATATAGAGAAGGAAACATGTTTTTCGTAGCATCGCAATACCACCCTTATTCCTTAAATTTAAACACGTTCATTACAATATGTAGAAAAACAGATATAACAATGCATACCAACTCTATTTTGATCTACTTCTGGATTTGATTATGCACCTTTGTTCCCCTCATTTTCTCTGTTCTGGATATTCTTGAAAGAAATCAGAGTCGTCTTTCATTCTACAATCCCCACTTCGACGATGGTCCATGCACCAACTCTTTGCATGCAAAGAGCACACACACTTATCTTCACCTAAATCCTCTTATACTTAACAATATTTGGACCCTTCATTTGTTCATATACATGACTATTCATTTTCATAATTGATCAAAACCGTTCAATGCCTGAGATAACCCAATAGTGGAAAAATTAAATCGTCCCCATGATTATAGATCATGTTGTAGAGATCTGAAGGTGTCAAACATCTACAACCAGAATGAATTTCACTCGTGAAAGAACATGGAGGATAAAAGGGCAATCGAGTTGTGAAATCTAAAACTAATTGTTGGGATGAGGATCAAGATCAACGAAGAAGATTAATCACCCAAAAAATCAATGGTTGCTAGTTATTTCACAGGGAGAACTAGAACAGATTATTAAAATCCTAACATGTGTGAAATTTATATCAAATATGCCTGATCATATTTGAGGTACACCATCAATCTAGATCTTACGGTCCTCGGCTATTTCACAGATTCAACTAGTAGGTGAGATAACAATGGAGATGGGAGAAATTTTTTAATGCAATTTAGTTTTGTTCTATTTGGGTTCCTCCTTCCGCTTTCTGCCTTCCGCATTCCTCTTGTGGAAAATGGGTTGCAGAAACCCATATTATGTTAGACTTTGATTTCTCATCTTCCGCATTTTTCCTTCCTCATTCCACTGGTGGACTCTGGTTTGCACAAACCCATATTATTTTGGACTTTGATTTCTCATCTTTAGCATTCCGCCTTCTGCTTTCATCCTTTTGCATTCCACTAGAGGACTTTGGATTACAGAAACCCATATTATTTTAGACTTGGATTTCTCATATTTTGCATTCCTCCTTCTACTTTTCTTCTGAGCTATTTTATTTCTTTGCGGGTTCACTTCTTACCGTCAGATCTGTTCAATAGATTTTCTTCCAAACATTGCGGGTTTACTCTTGACTATAGGATCTCTGTACAAATTGTCGATTCTTCTAATTATTTTTCTTATCCATCTGAATCCTCTGCTTATCTATATCATATTATATGTTTTTCTTTCAATGAAAACCATATCACAATATGATTTGTTTCCATATGATTTCAATACCTATCATAATTCCATGATCTGTTTCCATATGCATGTTCTACTTCTAATCACCAACTATCTATCATCTGTAGAAAAAACAACTTCTCCCCCTTTGAAATCAATGTCAAAGAAGATTCTATAGCACAACTACGCTAATCAAAGTGGACATGTTAGTTGGAATAATATATGATGCCCAACTTTTGGTGTAGATACTCAAATTGTGTCTTTGGTAAGGGTTTAGTGAAGGTATCAACAATCTGTTCTGTAGAAGGAACAAAATTCAATTGAACCACTCTATATGTAACTCACTCCCTTAAGAAGTGATACTTACTAGGTATGTGCTTAGTATTTGAATGAAGGACTGTATTTTTGGACATTCTAATGGCACTAGTATTATCACAATGGAGAGAAATTGGATCAACATATTTTACCTCCAAGTCTTTCAGTGTCTGGACCATCCAGAGTATTTGTGTACATCAGGTGGAAACATCAATGTATTCATCTTCTATAGTGGATAAATATATCAATTCTTGATTTTTACTGAGCCATGCAACTAAATAATCACCCAAGGAGAATGCACCTCCACTTGTGCTCTTTCTTTCATCCAAACAATTTTCCCAATCAACATTTGAATATGCAATTAGCTAAAGATTCTGATTTCTAGGATACCAGAGACCATAACTTATTGTACCCTTCAAATATTTCGGTATCCTCTTAATATTCACCAAATTAATTTGCTTGGGAGCAGACTGAAATATTCCTAGCATTCCAACAACTTGCATTATATCAGGACAAGATGTTGTGATGTATAAGAGACTTCCTATAATTAACCAATATGTTCTTTGATCAACATCAGGTGAGAGATCATCCTGTCTATGTTTACAACCAACAACCATAGGTTTACTAATAGATGACGAATCTTCCATCTAAAATCTCTTCAACATATCCTTTGAATACTTATCTTGGGAGAGAAATAAACCTTTAAAACTATGAATAATGTGAAGACCAATAAAGTTACAATTATCCTATCATTGACATCTCAAACTTAGATTGCATGGCATTAGAAAAAAACTGAACAAAAGAATCATTAGTGCGTCCAAAAATAATTTCATCCACATATACCAAAACAAATAATAGATTATCACCTTCATATTTGATATACAAGTTACTGTCAACAATAGATTTCTTGAATCCTTTTTCCTATAGATATTTATCCAGACTATAATACGAGGATCTTGGTACTTGTTTCAATCCATATAGGTCCTTATTTAGTTTGCAAACATTATCAGGATTGATTGTCAGTTAGAACCCTTCAAGTTTCTCTATATAGACTTCTTCTTCTAGATCTCCATTGAGAAAATATGACTTAACATCTATCTGATACACTTTGAAGTTCTTATGAATGGAATATGAAAGCAACATTTTTATAACTTCCAATATTTCCATTGGTGCGAAAGTTTCAAAAAAATCCTATCCCTCAATTTGTGCATACCCCTTACCGACCAATCAGGATTTATTCATTGCAATTTGTCCTTGTTCATTCATCTTGTTTTTAAATACCCACTTGGAGCCTATTACATTTTTATCTGCAGGTATAGGAACCAACACCCAAGTATTATTCTTCTCAATTTGATCAAGCTCCATTCATGGCTTTAATCCAATATTCATCCTCATTGGCTTCTTCAAAATTATTAGGTTCCATCGTAGATAGGAAACTAGTATGATATTGTTCTGAATATTTAATCAACTTCCTTCTTGTATGAACTCATTTATTCTTGTCACAAATTATCTGATTTTCATGATGATTCTTCTAAAGGATTCTGGAAGGTGGCTTTGTTTCTGTGTGTTGTCTTGAATCTGTTTGAATCTTTGTACTTTCATAGTATGACTCTCAATATTCTTTTCCTGATTCTTGGATCTGTTCCTCCTTAACTTCAACTGTATCTTCTGTATTTGGTTCAACACTACTTATTTGAATATATTTTACATAGATTCCTTCATTGATTTTAATGTTAATACAATTAACCAATTTATCCAACCTTAGATTATAACAAGTGTATCCTTTATTGTTTGCATCATATCTAAGAACATACCTTCATTAGCCTTGCCATCATATTTTCCAAGATGTTCATCATTATTTTTAATATAACATTTACTTCCAAAAAATTTAAAGTGTTTGATAGAAGCAGGTATTCCAAACCATAGTTTATAAGGATTCTTATCATTGTTTCACCTTAAGTGAGATTTGTTAAGAACATGGAAAGCTGTGCTACCCAGTATGTCTGAGAAATATTCCTTTCATTCATCATTGATCTTACCATATGTTGTACTGACCAATTTTGTCTCTCAACTAATCGATTCTATTGTGGAGTCCTTGGAATAGTGTATTCTCTTTTAATTCCATGTTCATTACAAAAAATTTTGAAGTTTCCTGAACTGAACTCTCCTCCTCTATCAGATCTTATTGCCTTCAGTCTCTTTCCTATTTGATTCTCAGTCAAAGCCTTGAAAATTTTGAAATTTTCAAACGCTTCAAATTTTTCTTTTAGAAAAGGAACCCATGTGATTCTAGAATAATCATCAATGAACAACATAAAATATATTTCTCTTCTTGTGCCTTCCTTTATTGATGGTCCACACAAATCCATGTGTACTAACTGATTATTCGAAGTAATTGATTACGTGTACTAACTCTTCAATTTTGTCTTTGTTTCTTCGATTTTGGTTTGATTTTCATTTTATTCGAAGTAAATCTTTTGTTTTAAGTTTGATTATTTGCTTCCTTAGGAAAAATTTTTATTGTTAAGGAAATTTTTGAACTTGGCTTTTATATTTTTGTTTTATTTTTTATCCTTTAAATTTTGATGGGGTTTTTAAAGGTCATTATATCAAATAATGGATTCACAAATGATTATTCTGAGCTAGGTAATGCATGATCACTACTCAAGCAGTTTTTAAACTCCATACAAAATGCCTAAAAGTTGTAAGACAACGATAAAATAGCGTTAAAACTATTCTTGTAGCACTGGAGCCAAAAATTAACGAAAGGGCACTACAAGAATATCGCGACCCTCATTTCTTTCGATTTTCTAGCAAAAATTTGACATTTTCTTGAATGATGAGTGACTAATCACGTATTGGGAAGTGTTTACTAAGTGTTGATTTAGGAATTATCATAAAAACAGGTGGTTCTACGTCGTGAGGGAATCGTGGTCATCGGGAGCCCAAAGGCAATTGATTTTGACAGGTAGCAGCATGGTTTGATGTTTAATGTGAGATGATTTGTCATTTGCATGCACATTCAAAGACGACGGACTTAGTGGAGTAACTAGAATCACTACAAAACCGGATATGCCTGCTGGGAAACAGAGTGAGGTTTTATGGAGTCACGGGAAATTAGGGCTTCATGATTGTGCTGTCTATAGTCAAATTACATCCTGAAGGACACCTGTACATTCGAGGTGAACAACTTAACCACTCAGTTCATGATTTTAAACCACTGCAGTCGAGCAATTAAAAGGTATTCCACGATAAGCCAATACAGCTGAAAATTTGGGGCTTTTTCACTGGGGTTTGTTTTAGCAAAATTGATCAAGGGAAAGGTTAAATTGTGTTGTTAAATGAAATTTCATCCAAAGAAATAGATTCCTGAGACATGTTGAGATGTTCTGTTAAGTGGAGGAATGAAATTTAGCTTTATATTGGACTATGCATTTGTTGAAGTTTACAAGAGGTAGGGTTGAAATACAATGTATGTTATGATGATTCAAATTTAATACTGATGCTGGTGCAACACGAGAGGAAGGAAATGGACATTTGAGATAGTATAAAAACATATATAGCCTAAAGACCTAATTTTTATAGGTTTTGAAGCTTACTATTTTTGAAAGCCAAAAGAAGCTACGAGGAGTTAAAGGCTTGAGAGTTGATGAAAACTTATTATCATTTTGACACTAAGATTTCTGAGAGCTGACAATGGATTAAGTTTAAGATCGTTTATTCTTTATATACCTTCTCATCTAACCTATAAACAGGATGCATTTAGTCTAAAGGTTGACAATTGCGATTCTTCATGTAATACTCTTTTTGTGTAGAGATGGTTTATACATGATTCTGGCAGGTTATGAGTACTAATACACAGTTTTATTCTACATGCTGGAGATGGAAAGCCAATAGAACAATTAAATTGCATGAAAGTCACCAGTTGCAGTGAAGAGTTTGGAAGATTTCAAATGACCTAAGTCTCTTATGCTCATGATAAACCTAATCTTTATTAGGAAAACAAAAAGAATAGCCAGAGAGGATTAAGAAAAGCTGTCAGTAAAACCTAAGAATATTTGCATAAAAAAGGGCAGCTACAAAGTCACCTGCTGAACCCTAAAATCATACAGTTTCCATCCTTTGAAAAAAAAATGGCTAAGAGTGGTAAAATTAACAGAGCTGAACCAACTGATGTAGGGTGGATTGAAAAGCTCGCTGGATGTGTTGAATTATTTCAACAGGCTGGTTGGCTTGCATTCTTTAAAAGAATAAATGGGTATAATGCTGAAGTTTCTTGTAAGTTTGCACATTGTTTTAAAGATGACATGGTGACCTTTGATACTCTTAAGTTCAAGATGACAGTAGAACTGATTGCAGAAGCCACAGGGGTTAAGAATGAAGGTGAATTATGGTTTAAGAAATTGCCCTTTACCTTTGATCCTCAGAGATACCTATTACCAAATGTCAGTCCTGATTGGCATAAAGGCATTCTTATTCAAAATTTAAGAAAGGAATGGGTTGAACCAATCAGAATTTTGCAGAGTTATATTACTTGTGAGGGAAGGTATGCTTATGTGTTTAAGTATCACTTCAGGTTTTTGCAACATATGGTGGGATAGTCCAAGATGAACCTTCCATTTTTCCTACTCAAAATCTTGTAGAAAACGGCTAGCAGGGTTAAAGGGCATATGGACCATTCCTCTCAGTCCATATTTCATCATGGGCTAATTAAGTTGATTGTTAGCACTGTATTGCAGCATGAAGGTAAAAGTTGAGACTTATTTCTTTTCTGGTTAGGTTTTCATGTCAAACAAGAAGATCAGCAGCCTAGGAGGCAAGCAGATAAAGGGAAGGTAATGATGAGGAAATTAGGTCAAAAATCTAAACTTGAAGACAATGAGGATGTTGAAGTTGAGAAGGCAGCAGAGCATGTGGAGATAGACAGTAAACCCAAGGTGTTTTTAGTTGGTACTGCATATAGATATTCATTGTTTTCAGAAGAAGAATTGCATCCTAGGAAACAGTTGATACCAGCAGCAGTTTCCAAGGAAGCTAGAGCTGTTGTTATAGAAAAGGTGGCTATGCCTGAAGATGATTTTCAAACCCAACAGAGAAGTCCACTCACCATTCTCTTAGATGATGAGCGATATTTACTGGAAGAATATTAGCCCATTGATAAAGCAGAAGGCAAGCATGAAACCTGTCGAGAATTCTTCACTTCAGAGATCAAAGCAGCCAAACCTAATAAGAAGAAGAAAAGGACTGTAACCCCATATCGGAGGCCTAAAACCAGGCCAACAAAAAAACTAAGATGGAAAATTAAGAGGTTACTTAATCCAAAATTTCATTCCAAACAAGAGACTGTTTTGATTGATACTACCTCAAATGAAGAGACAGAAATTGGTAAAACGGACAGTAAAAATAAAGGAAAATCAATTGCTAAACCTTCTTCTTCTCAGCCTGCAAAGGTAAAAGGATTGTCACAGTATGTAAAAGAGTTAAGGCAGCCTAAGTCTGAATTGTCTGCCATAATTCTTGAAATAAAAAATAAACTTTTGAAGCAACAGCAGGAAGAAAAAGCTAAAGTATCTCTTGCTGAAAATCAAGAATGGGAAGAAGAAGATGAGCTTATACTTAGGGAAGTAGGTATTCTGAAAGACCCTAGTATTCCTGCTGATTTCACAGACTTGTTAATACAGGATGCAAACATACCTGAGATCCCTAGTTTTCAACAAGAGAGCATGACAAGAAGGTCAGTTGACATAGATAAAGAAAGCTTGCAGAAAATTATTCAGCAGTATAAACAACAAATGAAATACTTGCAAGATGTCAATGATGGGTTGATGAAGGTTAACAGAGGGCTTATAAAAGAACTACAGGATGTCAATAATCATTTCTAAGAGCTGACAGTAGTATCCAAAGAGGTTCTCAAGAGAAAAAGAACTACTGACATGCACTGTACAGAGTTGGAAGAGACAGTAAAGAACTTGCAGCAGGAAATTAAGAAGCTCACCAAAAGGATAAATAACCTGGAGCAGGAGAAGAAGAAAGCTAAGAGGAAATCTCAAGCATTAGATGGCATTGCTCTGCTAGCTGAGGCAGCAAAAGAGCTATGAGTCACTTGTTCATTTCAGTTATTTGTTATCTTTTTCAAAAACATATTAGTTAGGGATTACTATTTTTAGAAAAGTCATGTTTTGTAATATTTTACTTTTTACTTTACGTCATCGAGTGGATGGAAGACAGTTAGGGTTTTTGACACCTAACTGATTTTGTAAAAAACACTATTTAGAGAGGTTAGAAAGTCATTAGCATGGTTCTGATTTTTGGGAGCTACAGGAGGTCTTCAGACTGCTTTTGTATTCAGACTTGTTCAGGAGTTAAGTACCAAGACTCTTATATGCATTTGACGATGAAATTATGAGATATATGACATTTTTCCCCTTCAGTTTTCTGTGTTGGCTTCATTATTGAACTTGTTTAGTTTCTTAAGTGATATATTCATTAATGGTTTATGTGTATTTACTGGTGATGCTTGTCTTTTATGAATGAACCTCAGCATAGTGTTTCTGTTGGATCTTGTGTGATATATTATGCATCTTTATCATCTTATGTTTATGATTTAGTTATTACTTTGCTCATGAATGCATTCCTTGTCTTTCTCCAAAATTTTACAACCACTAAAACATTGCAGAAACCCTAAACCTAATCTATTTTCTTGAATTTTATCTTGAGTGTGTGTTGGCTTGTTTCTCTGGCCTTAGAAACAATTTTTGGCACAAAATTATTTGGCGCTGTTGCCGGGGATGAAGCTGAAGCATATCTTCCCTGGGATACTCATCTATTTTACTGGTTTAAGAGGTGGACTTAAACCAACAATTTTGAAGGTTAATTTTTCACCAAAGTTGTCATAGTGGCTTCTAGAGGAGTGGGAACCAGGAGAAGACTTACTTCACTGTTACATTCAGGGGTTTCATACCCTGAGAAAATATTGAAAAAAACAAGAAAACTCCGAAGGTCTCAATATTTATCAGCCCTCTGTGACCCTGACCAGTTGGGTGTTTCATTACATTCAGCTGAAACCTCACCTTGGATCAAGCCTACTATACCTGATAGCTCTTTTCAAATATTTACAAATCCTCAATCCTTTAGAAAAGCTAAAGATGCCTCTCCTAGTAAAATACCTCTTTTTCAACTGAAATTAGGTAAAATTTCTTTTAAATCAGGTTCTAGTCAAGCTTCTTCATCTGCAAAACCAATTAGTCCAAAGATGGCAGCCCAAAACCCTCCCATAGACATGATGGACTGGATGCTTGCAGCCAGATATGCACCATTAGTCTTACCTCAACCTTTACATGCATTTCTCGGAAATGATTACCAGAAGTATATGCCTAGATTCAATGGACAGGGAGAAACCATTGCTGAGGAACATTGGGAGTCTTTCCTAAGTTATGCTGACAATCAAAACATTGAGGTCAAAGATGTATGGATGAGGGTATTCGTTCAGAGCCTTTATGGGGATGTAAGAAAATGGTTCAAAGAGTTGCCTGCCAACTCAATCACTATAATTGAAGAGCTCCAGGATCTCTTCATGAGGCAATGGGGAGACACAAAAGATCACACCTACTTTATAACTGAGTTTGGAGCTCTCAGAAGAAAAAAAGAGGAGACTGTTGTAGATTTTTCCAAAAGGTTTAACAAAATGTATAGTAGGATTCCAGCAGAAATTAAGCCTAGTGAAACATCAGCTAAAATCACCTATGCCAATGCCTTTGATCATGAATTTTCTCTATTTTTGAGAGAAAGGAGACCTATCACCTTGCTGAATATGCAAGATCTAGCATTGGAGGTTGAGTCCAATTTATTGGCTTCAAATAGACTTAAGAAAGAAACATCTCAGCAGCTTTATGATAAAAAGTGAAAAAAGGAAGAAACTTCAAGAAGTTCTGCTCCTCATTCTGCTGAAGCTAAGATTGATGAAATGGCTAAACTGGTGAAAATTCTCACTGCAAAATTGAATAAATTAGAACTTGAAAAGAATTCTGGTAAACCGGCTCCAGAAGCTGAAAGAAATCCAGATAACCAAAATCAGTTCAAGAAGCAATTTGCCCCTAGATTCATACCAAGAGAGCGCAGGAACAATGATATCCAGTGAGAAAGGAGAGAAAATGAAGACCAGAGAGTGCCTCCACCTCTTCAGAACAATGTAGCTGATGAAGAAGAAGTTGATGAATAGCTGCTCTTTGAAGAGACTGAGACTGATCAGGATATGAAACATTTTGGAGATGGATTCTCTAGAGGTTTTGTTACTGAAGAATAATTTTTGAATGCAGAATATTATGATGCAGACATGTTTGAACCTAAGGATGACTTGGAGTTAGAAAACACTACTGTAATTGTTGCTGTTCATCATAATGGACCCAAGAAGACTATAAATATCAGATCAGGCCCAAAGCAAGTGGTGCAGGCCCCAAAGAAGAAAGTTTTTGTTCCTGCTGCCACTGTTCCTGCTGCTACTGTTCCTGCTAAACAGACATCTGATCCTGTGCCAGAAAAAAGAGAAGTTGCAGAAAAATCAAGGAAGACTCCAGAGGTGGAAGAGGTAAACAAATCTGTTCGGACTTTTAGTTTGGAGAATGAATTAGGGAAGTTAAAGATTCTTGTACCTTTAAATGAGTTAATAAAGAATCCCTCATATAAACAAACAGTCTTGAAAGTGATGAATTCAGTAAGTAATCAGCCTGTTTCAGACACAATTAATCTGTAGGAAGAAAGCCCTAAAATCTTCATTGGATCAACCCTAGCTGAAAAAACTGAAAATGAGGCTGGTGCTTCACCTCCTTTCTATGTCACCCTGACAGTCCATGATCAAATGATTCATAATTGCCTTTTAGATTCAGGAGCATCCCACAATTTGATGCCAAACGCTGTTATGGAAGCTTTGGGCCTGAGCATCACTAAGCCTTACCATGAACTATATGCCTTTGATTCCCAAGCAGTGAAGTGCCTTGGAGTAATAAAAGACATGGTTGTCAGCCTAGCTCAGTTGCCCATGAAAAGTGTAATAATGGATGTTGTGGTAGCTGATATAACACCGAAGTTTGGTTTACTTATATCTAGGTCATGGGCTAAAAAGGTTGGGGGAACCTTACAAATGGACCTTTCATATGCCACCATTCCAGTGTTTGGTGGAGAAACTAGAAGACTGTATAGAGAACTGCAGTTTGCTTACATAGTGACAGATGACAAGAATCCCACTAATCACCCACTGTACTCTGTTGATAAAGATCTTGGTACATGCATGTTACATTTCAGCGATGAGAATAATTCTACTGGTTTGTTACAAGTGGAAAAAGAACAGCTAGTAAAACACAACAGAAATGAAGAAAATGCACTATGGAAATTGTATTTTGATGGATCCTCATGAAAAGAGGGTGCTGGAGCTGGAGTTCTTCTCAAATATCCTGGAGGTGAAACAGTGAGGCTCATGTACAAGTTGGAATTTGTTACTACAAATAATACTCCTGAGTATGAGGCTTTGCTACTAGGATTAAAGGCTGCTAAAGAATTAGGCATTCAGCAGATTGCTACATTTGGCAACTCCAAACTAGTTGTTCAGCAAGTGAAGAACAAATATCAAGTGAAGCAAGGTTTGTTGAAGCTTTACCGGAATGAGGTATGGGACATGCTTGAAAACTATTTTGTAGCTTTTCATATTAGCTATATTCCTAGGGATTACAATCAGACTGCAAATTCATTGGCTTTAGCTGCCACATACTTCAGAATTCCTAAGACTACTCAGTTGAGGTATCCAATTGAAATAAGGTACATACCTTCTGTACCTGATAATGTAAAATAGTGGAGAGTGTTTGAAGATGATACTGATATTAGAAGGTTTATTGAACTTATAGATGAGTTTTCAAATTACTTAATTGATCAGGATGAGGATGATGAAGAAGAACAGCTGGATGAAATTGCTGCAGAAGAGATAGCAAGTCATAAGATCATTGACTTGAAGAGTAATTTCATTCCCAAAGGTTTGGTACCTCTGGAGAGAATATTCACAAAAGATGATACACCTTCAAAACCTATTGTTCAGTATTCAGAAGAGAATGTAGTGGACTGCAACATTGGTTCAGCTAAACATCCTAGAATGGTCAAAATTTCAAAATCATTGACAGTTGAACAAAGAAATAGATATATCAAACTGTTAAAGGAGCATGTATATTTCTTTGCATGGTATTATGAGGAAATAAGAATTTATGATACAAGAATCATACAGCATAAGGTGCCTTTAAAGCCAAATGTTAAACCATTTCGTCAGAAACTGAGAAGGATCAATCTAGCTTTGTTTCCTGTAATTGAAAAAGAAGTGAAAAAGTTCTTGGATGCAAAGATAATAGTGCCTCTTAGGTATTCTTCCTGGGTTGCTAATTTGGTCACTGTCAGAAAAAAGAATGGAGAAATAAGGTTATGTGTTGACTTCAGAAATCTGAACAGATCTTCATTGAAAGACAACTATCCTCTTCCTAAGATTGAACAGGTATTGTAGCAAGTGGTTGGAGCACAAAGGATCTCTATGGTAGATGGTTTCTTAGGGTACAATCAGATTGCAATGAACCCTGATGATAAGGAGAAGATAGCCTTTACAAATCCCTGGGGAACATTCATGTATGACAAGATGCCTTTTGTCTTGATGAATGCTAGAGCAACCTTTCAGAGAGCAATGGAGATTGCCTTTGTGGGAGAAAAAGATAAGTTTGTGGTTATTTATTTGGATGACATTACTATTTTCTCTCAGTCAGATGATGAACACTTGAAGCATTTAAGGAAGACTTTCCTAAAATGCAGAAAATTTGGCCTTTCTCTAAATCCCAAGAAGTCACATTTTGCTATGCAAGAAGGTAAACTACTTGACCACTTGTTTTCTGCTGATGGCATCAGAATAGACCCTGAAAGAGTGAAATCTATACTGAAGATCAGTTTACCTAGGAGTAAAAAGGATGTCCAATCATTCATTGGTGAAATCAATTTTTTGCGTTAGTTTATTCCCAACTTTGCTAAAACCATTAAGTAGATCACAACCATGCTTAAGAAGGATCAAGAAGTTAAGTGGACTTTTGAGGCAAAGGCTACATTTGAGAAAATCAAAGTAGCTCTTACTGAAGCACCTGTATTGGTAAGTCCTGATTTTACTAAAGAATTCCTTACTTTCTCATTTGCATCAAAAGACACAATTGCAGCTCTCTTACTTCAGAAGAATAAAGAAGGTTTGGAACATCCTATTGCCTTCTTCATCAAGACTCTCAGAGATTCCGAGCTGAAGTATAGTATATTGGAGAAACAGGCTTATGCTCTGGTAAAGGCTTTGAAATTTTTCAGAATTTATGTCCTGCATTCAAAAGTCATTTCATTTGTTCCAAATGTTGCTGTGAAAGATGTCTTAACACAGCCTAATAGTGAAGGGAAGAGAGGCAAATGGATTGCAAAGATTATGGAGTATGATGTGGAGATCAGACCTACTAAGCTTGCTAAGGGACAGGGTTTAGCCAAGCTATTGGCTAAATCAAACTGTCAGGCTCTTGGACTGTATGTTATGGCTGAAGAAATAGCTCAAAAAGAAGATCAAGTAGCTCTGAAGAAAGAGAAGATCATGGATTTCGACTCAGCATCTACCTAGTATGCAGACATAGTCTATTTTTTGTTGTTTTTACAATGTCCTGAGCATTTGGATAGGAAGGCTGCTAGATCTTTAAGGATTAAAGCTACTAAGTACTATTTGATGGAGAAACAACTATTCTAGAAGGACCCAGGTGGTATTCTGCTCAAATGTTTGGACAAATCTGAGATTGAAGGAGTGATTTTCGACTCTCATGAGGGTGCTTGTGGAGGGAACAAATACTGGAAGACAACAACATACAGAATTTTGAGAGTTGGATACTATTGGCCCACCTTGTTTGCAAATGTTTATCAGCAGGTAAGGGCCTGTGTCCCTTGTCAGAAGTTTGCTGGAAAACAGAAATTGTTGTCTTTGCCTTTAAAGCCCATTGTAGTCAATGCTCCTTTCCAGCAATGGGGACTGGATTTTATTGGAGAAATCAATCCAGCATCTTCAGGACAGCATCACTGGATTCTGACAGCAACAATTTTTTTTTACTAAATGGGTGGAAGCCATTCCTACAAGGAATGATACAGGCAAGGTAATCATGGATTTCATTGAAGAAAATATCCTGAGCAGGTTTGGCTGTCCTCAGAAGTTAGTGACAGATAATGCTAAGGCTTTCAAGTCTAAGCCAATGATATCATTTTGCGAAAAGAATAGTATTTTGCTGAAGCACTCAACCCCCTATTATCCGGAGGGAAATGATCAGGATGAATCCTCTAACAAGAACATCATTCAGAGCATCAAGAAACTACTCAAGCATAACAAAAGGTCTTGGGATTCAATGCTGAAATATGCATTATAGGCAGACAGGATCACAGTGAAGCAGGCCATTGGGACTTCTCCTTTTTAGTTGGTTTATGGTAAGCAGTTTTCCCTATTCAATTGGGGATCCCAGTGATGAAGTTTCTCTAGAATACTCAAGAGGAGCCAGATGATATGTAGAGGAGAATTTTTGAGATTATAAAGTTACAGCAAAATAGGGAAAATGTGGATGAAAAGGAACAGCTGTACAGAGCCAAGATCAAATGCAGATTTGACAGAAATAGTAAAGAAAATACTTTTTCAGTTGCTGTTATGGTTCTAAGGTGGGATGCAAGAAAGGAGCAAAAGGGTAAGCATGGTAAGTTTGACAATATTTGGTTTGGCCCTTTATTGGTGTCAAAAGTTTTGGAAAATAATACTTTTATCTTCTAGTCATTGGAAGGTGAGGAGTTGTCCAGCCCTGTTAATGGGCGATTCCTCAAGCATTTCTACAGTTTATAAGAGAATTTTCACTTTTCATTGTACATACCGGTGTGAGTGAAGCATAATAAGACTCCATAGCCCAATGGAAGTTTTGCAGACAGATAGATAAGATAGTAGATAGAAGGCACTGGTCTACAGGTTCTTGAAGCCTCGCAGGGAGGACTTCATCCTGCAGCTGGAGCCAGATGTTTAGTTAGTAATTTGTTTCTTCAATTTTGGCTTTGCTTCTTCAATTTTGGTTTGATTTTCATTTTATTTGAAGTAACTCTTTTGTTTTAAGTTTGATTATTTGCTTCCTTTAGGAAAAAATTTTATTGTTAAGGAAATTTTTGAACTTGGCTTTTATATTTTTGTTTTATTTTTTATCCTTTACATTTTGATGGGGTTTTTAAAGGTCATTATATCAAAGAATGGATTCACAAATGATTATTCTGAGCTTAGTAATGCATGATCAATACTCAATAAGTTTTTAAACTCCATACAAAATGCCTAAAAGTTGTAAGACAACGATAAAATAGCATTAAAACTATTCTTGTAGCACTGGAGCCAAAAATTAATGAAAGGGCGCTACAAGAATATCGCGACCCTCATTTCTTCCGATTTTCTAGCAAAAATTTGGCATTTTCTTGAATGATGAGTGACTAATCATGTATTGGGAAGTGTTTACTATGTGTTGATTCAGGAATTATCATAAAAACAGGTGGTTCTACATCGTGAGGGAATCGTGGTCATCGGGAGCCCAAAGGCAATTGATTTTGATAGGTAGCAGTGTGGTTTGATGTTTAATGTGAGATGAGTTGTCATTTCCATGCACATTCAAATATGACGGACTTAGTGGAGTAACTATAATCACTACAAAACCAGATATGCCCGCTGGGAAACAGAGTGAGGTTTTATGGAGTCACGGGAAATTAGAGCTTCATGATTGTGCTATCTGCAGTCAAATTGCATCCTGAAGGACACCTGTACATTCGAGGTGAAAAACTTAACCGCTCAGGTCATGATTTTAAACCACTGCAATCGATTGATTAAAAGGTATTCCATGATAAGCCAATACAGTTGAAAATTTGGGGATTTTTCGCTGGGGTTCGTTTTAGCAAAATTGATCAAGGGAAAGGTTAAATTGTGCTATTAAATGAAATTTCATCCAAAGAAATAGCTTCCTGAGACATGTTGATATGTTCTGTTAAGTGGCGGACTGAAATTTAGCTTTATATTGGACTATGCATTTGTTGAAGTTTACAAGAGGAGGGTTGAAATACAATGTATGTTATGATGATTCAAATTTAATACTGCTGCTGGTGCAACACAAGAGGGAGGAAATGGACATTTGAGATAGTATAAAAACCTATATAGCCTAAAGACCTAATTTTTCTAGGTTTTGAAGCTTACTATTTTTGAAAGCCAAAAGAAGCTACGAGGAGTTAAAGGCTTGAGAGTTGATGAAAACTTATTATCATTTTGACACTAAGATTTCTGAGAGCTGACAATGGATTAAGTTTAAGATGGTTTATCCTTTATATACCTTCTCATCTAACCTTTAAAGAGGCTGCATTTAGTCTAAAGCTTGACAGTTGTGATTCTTCATGTAATACTCTTTTTGAGTTGAGATGGTTTATACATGATTCTCGCAGGTTATGAGTACTAATACATAGTTTTATTCTACATGCTGGAGATGGAAAACCAATAGAACAGCTAAATTGCATGACAGTCACCAGTTGTAGTGAAGAGTTTGGAAGATTTCAAATGACCTATGTCTCTTATGCTAATGATAAACCTAATACTTATTAGGAAAACAAAAAGAACAGTCAGAGAGGATTAAGAAAAGTTGTCAATAAAACCTAAGAAGATTTGCATAAAAAAGGGTAGCTACGAAGTCACCTGCTGAACCCTAAAATCATACAGATTCCATCCTTTGAAAAAAAAATGAGTAAGAGTGGTAAAATTAACAGAGCTAAACCAACTGATGTAGGGTGGATTGAAAATATCCCTGGATGTGTTGAATTATTTCAACAGGATGGTTGGCTTGAATTCTTTAAAAGAATAAATGGGTATAATGTTGAAGTTTCTTGTAAGTTTGCACAGTGTTTTAAAGATGACATGGTGACCTTTGATACTCTTAAGTTCAGGCTGACAGTAGAACTGATTGCAGAAGCCACAGGGGTTAAGAATGAAGGTGAATTATGGTTTAAGAAATTTCCCTTTACCTTTGATCCTCAGAGATACCTATTACCAAATGTCACTCTTGACTGGAATAAAGGCATTCTTATTCAAATATTCAGAAAGGAATGGGTTGAAACAATCAGAATTTTGCAGAGTTATATTACTTGCGAGGGTAGGTATGCTTATGTGTTTAAGTATCACTTCAGGTTTTTGCAACATATGGTGGGACAGTTCAAGATGAACCTTCCATTTTTCCTACTCAAAAGCTTGCAGAAAATGGCTAGCAGGGTTAAAGGGCATATGGACCATTCCTCTCAGTCCATCTTTCATTATGGGCTAATTAAGCTGATTATAAGCACTGTATTGCAGCATGAAGGTAAAAGTTGGGACTTCTTTCTTTTCTGGTCAGGTTTTCATGTCAAACAAGAATATCAGCAGCCTAAGAGGCAAGTAGATAAAGGGAAGGTAATGATGAGAAAATTAGGTCAAAAAGCTAAACTTGAAGACAAGGAGGATGTTGAATTTGAGAAGGCAGCAGAGCATGTGGAGATTGATAGTAAACCCAAGGTGTTTTTAGTTGGTACTGCAGGTAGATATTAACTGTTTTGAGAAGAAGAATTGCAGCCTAGGCAACAGTTGATACCAGTAGCAGTTTCCAAGGAAGCTAGAGCTACTGTTATAGAAAAGGTGGCTATGCCTGAAGATGATTTTCAAACCCAACAGAGAATTCCACCCACCATTCTCTCAGATGATGAGGGATATTTACTAGAAGAAGATCAACCCATTGATAAAGTAGAAGGCAAGCATGAAACCTGTGGAGAATTCTTCACTTCAGAGATCAAAGCAGCCAACCCTAATAAGAAGAAGAAAAGGACGGTAACCCCATATTGGAGGCCTGAAACCAGGCCAACAAATAAACTAAGATGGAATATGAAGAGGTTACTTAATCCAAAATTGAATTCCAAACAAGAGACTGTCTTGATTGATACTACCTCAAATGAAGAGACATAAATTTGTAAAATGGACAGTTAAAATAAAGGAAAATCAATTACTAAACCTTCTTCTTCTCAGCCTGCAAAGGTAAAAGGATTGTCACAGTATGTAAAAGAGTTAAGGGAGCCTAAGTCTGAATTGTCTGCCATAATTCTTGAAATAAAAAATAAACTTTTGAAGCAACAGTAGGAAGAAAAAGCTAAAGTATCTCCTGTTGAAAATCAAGAATGGGAAGAAGAAGATGAGCTTATACTTAGGGAAGCAGGTATTCTGAAATAACCTAGTATTCCTGCTGATTTCATAGACTTGTTAATAAAGGATGCAAAAATACCTGAGATCCCTAGTTTTGAACAAGAGAGCATGATAGGAAGGTCAGTTGACATAGATAAAGAAAGCTTGCAGAAAGTTATTCAGCAGTATAAACAGCAGATGAAATACTTGCAAGATGTCAATGATAAGTTGACGAAGGTTAACAGAGGGCTTATATAAGAACTACAGGATGTCAATAATCATTTCCAGAAGCTGACAGCAGTATCCAAAGAGGTTCTCAAGAGAAAAAGAACTACTGACATGCACTGTACAGAGTTGGAAGAGACAGTAAAGAACTTGCAGCAGGAAAATAAGAAGCTCACCAAAAGGATAAATAATCTGGAGCAGGAGAAGAAGAAAGCTAAGAGGAAAACTCAAGCATTAGATGGCATTGCTTTGCTAGCTGAGGCAGCAAAAGAGCTATGAGTCACTTGTTCATTTCAGTTATTTGTTATCTTTTTCAGAAACATATTAGTTAGGGATTACTATTTGTAGAAAAGTCATGTTTTGTAATATTTTACTTTTTACTTTACCTCATTGAGTGGATGGAAGACAATTAGGGTTTTTGACACCTAACTGATTTTGTAAAAAACACTATTTAGAGAGGTTAGAAAGTCATTAGCAGGGTTCTGATTTTCGGGAGCTACAGGAGGTCTTCAGACTGATTTTGTCTTCAGACTTGTTTAGGAGTTAAGTACCAAGACTCTTATATGCATTTGATGATGAAATTATGAGATATATGACATTTTTCCCGTTCAGTTTTCTGTGTTGGCTTCATTATTGAACTTGTTTAGTTTCTTAATCGATATATTCATTACTGGTTTATGTGTATTTGCTAGTGATGCTTGTCTTTTATGAATGAACCTCAGCATAGTGTTTCTGTTGGATCTTGTGTGATATATTATGCATCTTTATCATCTTCTATTTATGATTTAGTTATTACTTTCCTCATGAATGCATTCCCTGTATTTCTCCAAAAGTTTACAACCACTAAAACATTACAGAAACCCTAAACCTAATCTGTTTTATTGAATTTTATCTTGAGTGTGTGTTGGCTTGTTTTTCTGGCCTTAGAAACAACTTCTGGCACAAACACATATGAAGTTATTCAATTCATATTCACAAGATGAATCACTATCTATTTCTTCTAAAGAATCAACATCATTTACACACAAGATTTTCTTTTTATATTTATTCTCTTTATTGTATTTATTGACTGTATAGTTTTCTTCATCATTGTAATATCCCAAATTTTGGACCTGACACTTATGGGCATGATCTCCATTGATTATTATGTTACCTTGATGTTTTATTTTGATATGCTGGGTCAAATACCCCACTGCATATGAACATGATGATTTGTTTGATATATTTGGCATAAGCCAATTTCATATGATATAAATATCTTTTCTTGTGTTGAGCGTGGAACCTGAAGCACATGGTTGATGAGATGTTTTGTGTTGAGTGAGGAGCTCTGGAGCAGATGGGTAAATTGATGTTTTGTGTTGAGCAAGAATCTCTAGAGCACATGAGTACTTATATTTGTGTTGAGCGAGAAGATCTGGAGCACATGATTTTTGAGACATTTGTGTTGAGCAAGATTCTCTGAAACACATGAAAAGATAAATTGGAAGTGTTGGGCATAATCCCTGGAGCCTTCCATGTTGATGCTGAGCATACGCTCTGGAACATCGCATCCTCGGCCATTGTATCCCTAGGTGTATCCTACAAGTACATCCTAGCATTAGTCTTGATCAACGAACTCTGGAATTGCACTAAGTTTCTAACTACCTTTTTTTAGCATTGAGTATGGACTCTGGATAAGTGGTAGGAGTTACTGGAAAGAATTAATTATGTCGAGTGAAAATGACTCAAGAAAAATATTGATCTCATCTAACTTATTTATAAGTGATTAAATGAAATTTCAAATTTCTTTATCTCATCAAGGACTTAAGAACTACCATGTTATACGAGGGAATCCAACATGCAATGATGTTTAGAGTTTCCTATCCTAGTAGACCTAACCACTTACCTGATGACCTTAATGAAGAAAATGTCATAAGTTTAGGAATCATAACACATGATACCCAAAGGCAAATGTTAACAAATAATATATATATTATTATATATTTTATACATGGTATGTATAAGGAGTAGGCATAGTAATAATATTAATAATATAAGAAAGAAGGAAAATCTCCATCTATTATTATTATTACTAAAAGAAAACTAAATATTCTAATACTTACAAAAGTCCAATTAGGAACTAGTTAAAAGTTCCTACGTTAAAATATTAAAAGTACCTAAATTGAATAAAAATGGTGAATTCAAGAAATGAAATGATTGTTGATTTAACTACTCGTTTGACTGAAAAGTATTTCTATAAAGTCCCAAGCCAAAGAGATGCTTGGGGATATCTTCCATCTTTTTGGAGTCATTATTCTTCCTCATTATTCTCAAGAGAGTTCTTGGAGAACAATTTCCTAAGAGGAAAAAGGAGAACTGATCCAGACCTGAAATACCACTTAGGGAAGCCTCACCTTAGGAGCTCTAAGCTACTTGCATGTTCGAACCAGCCCATGGGGATCCTGATTAAAACTAGAGAAAGTTTAGGGTCATGTTTGGGAGGAATGTGGTAGTTCCCAAGTGATTTGGTCATTTATACAGAGGTCAGATCTGCCTATGAATTGTTAATGCTAGATAATTGAGTGTGTAGATTTCATCCATTGGGATAGACTTACCTTCCAAGTATGAGGTTCTTGGCTTCCTATATTTCATTATCTAGTATAATTTGTAGTTAGAATATGAAAGTGTTTATGATTAAATTCTAACCCTATGTTGTTGGAAAGGGGTTAGGGTGAGTGAGTTCCGCAGTGTTGCGGCAGTAGTGCAAGCTCATGCGGTACTGCGCAAGGGCCATTTAGCGCGATAAGTGGATAAGTAATTGTTTTTTTAATATTTTATGTATATGTTGACCAAATTCTTCTTCCAAAGCTTCACATATCTTTTCCCCTTCTATTAATTGTTATTTTAGAATATCTTCTATTTTCTTTGCCTCTTCTAATTCCAATTTTAACAGTCCAATATCTTCACTTGGTTCTTTACCATTCTTTTCATACTGCATCAATAATAGTTTTTGTTTCCTCTTCTTTAGTCTTAGTATGTCAATCTCCTCCAAAGAACTAATTAGTTCACCTTCCATATCAACCATAAATTCTTCATCATTCGGGTCACTTCCTATATATTCATTTCCAAAATATTCTATGGAAATCGTATGAAGTTATTCAATTCATCTTCACAAGATGAATCACTATCTATTTCTTCTGAAGAATCAACATCATTTACACATAAGATTTTCTTTTAATATTTAGTCTCTTTATTGTATTTATTGACTGTATAGTTTTCTTCCTCATTGTAATATCCTGAATTTTGGACCTAACACTTATGGGCATGATCCCCATTGATTATGATGTTACCTTAATGTTTTATTTTGATATACTTGGTCAAAGACCCACTGTATATGAACATGGTGATTTGTTTTATATATTTGGTGTAAGCCAATTTCATATGATATATATATGTTTTATTGTGTTGGGCGTGGACTCTGAAGCACATGGTTGATGAGATGTTTTTTGTTGAGCAAGGTGCTCTAGAGCAGATGGGTAAATTGATGTTTTGTGTTGAGAAAGAATCTCTAGAGCACATGAGTACTTATATTTGTGTTGAGTGAAAAGCTTTGGAGCACATGAGTTTTGAGACATTTGTGTTGAGCATGAAGCTATGGAACACATGAAAAGATAAATTGGAAGTGTTGGTCATAAGCCCTGGAGCCTTCCATGTTGATGTTGAACATAATCTTTGGAACATCGGATCCTTGGCCATTGTATCCCTCAGTGTATCCTAAAATTACATCCTGGCATTAGTGTTGAGTGAGGATCTCTAGAATTGCACTAAGTTCGTAACTCCTTGTTTTTAGCATTGAGTATGGGCTCTGGATAAGCAGCGGGAGTTACTAAAAACAATTAATTATGTCAAGTGAAAAAGACTCGAGAAAATATTGATCTCATATAACTTATTTATAAGTGATTAAATGAAATTTTGAGTTCCTGTATCTCATCGAGTACTGAAGAACTACTGTGTTATACAAAGGAATCCAAAATACAAGGTTGTTTAGAGTTTCCTAGCCTAGTAGACCTAACCACCTACCTTATGACCTTAATGAAGAAAGTCTCATAAGTTTAGGGATCATAACACATAATACCCAAAGACAAATGTTAACAAATGATGTATATTATTATATATTTTATACATGGTATGTACGAAGAGTAAGCATAGTAATAATATTAATAATATAAGAAAGACGTAAAAGATCCATCTATAATTGTTATTACTAAAAGAAAACTAAATATTATAATACCTACAAAAATCCAATTAGGAACTAGTTAAAATTTCCTAAGTTAAAATATTAAAAGTAGCTAAATTAAATAAAAATGGTTAAATCAAGAAATCAAATGATTCTTGATTTAACTGCCCCCTTGAATGAAAAGTCTATCTATAAAGTCCCAAGACAAATAAAGGCTTGGGGATCTCTTCCATATTTTTGGAGTCATTATTCTACCTGATTATTCCGAAGAGAGTTCTTGAAGAACACTTTCCTAAGAGGAAAAATCAGAACTGATCCAAACCTGAAATACCAGTTAGGGAACCCTCACCTTAGGGTCTCTAAGCTACTTGGATGTTGGAACCAGCTCTGGGGGATATGGATTAAAACCAAGAATGGTTCAAGGTCATAGTTAGGTTGAACGTGGTAGTTCCCAAGTGATTCGATCATCTATAAAGAGGTCAGATATGCCTATCAATTGTTAATGGTGGATAATTGAGTGTGCAGGTTTCATCCAATGGGATAGCTTTACCTTCCAGGTATGAGGTTCTTGGCTTCTTATATTTCATTATCTAGTATAATTTCTGGTTAGAATATGAAAGTGTTTATGTTTAAATTATAACCCTATGTTGTTGGCAAGGGGTTGGGGTGAGTGAGTTGCGTAGTGTCGCAGTAGCTGTGCAAGCTCATGTGATACCGCGCAAGGGTCGTTTAGCGTGATAAGTGGAGAAGTAATCATTTTTTGAATATTTTATGTATATGTTGACCAGATTCTGTTGTAATAGGTTAGTGGCAGTTAGAAGTTAGTTAATAGTGGACCCTTCATGTAAAGGCATAATCCTATTTATAGATCCATTTTTGTGATTATAGACACGAAATGATTGAGGGGCATAGCAACATACTTGGTGCACTCTGCTATGTGGAGATTGTTCTATCTTGACTGCGATTTTGTCTGGGGTTCTTTCTGTTGCAATCTCTGGTTTTGGAGAAGGATTGTATGGTGTGGCATATTGGGAAAGATTAATATAATATGTGTTGAGTATGGGTTGATCCTGATCTTTTTTCATAGATATGTTATGATGTGGCAGCACTGCTTTTTGTTACAATGATTGCACTATGATTTATATAGGTCTGTTATGATGCTATGACTCTGTTTATGTCACAATGATGCGATCTAGTTTCTCATTTATATGTTAATGTGATCTGTTGATTATAAGTTTATATAATCTCTATCCATGTTTGATGTTTCATGATTAATGTTGTGGTATGGTATAATGGTTGCATGAGTCATGATTCTCCCTAGTCGGATATCCATGTCCTCCTTTCCCACTATTGGAAACTTGGTTCTGACAGCTCTCCCTTGAATGCCTCGGGTGAGACCTCATACTCTTACATGAATGGTTGACCAAGTTTGCTAAGCGTAAGATGAATTTCCAAGGAGGATATCCCACATCCTAGACCCCAGAATTGATCTAGATGCTACAGGAAACTAGCAACAAGGCATCCTGGGTAGCTGAGGTATGGTTAGATAGTATCTTAGAGGGATAGATCACTGAATTTGCTGTTGATACTAATAAATATGTCAGAAAAGTAGAAAGGGAATTTTTCAGTGGACCTCGTGGCTGGTTCTTATTGTCACTACCACTGTTGATTAAGAAACTAGTCTGTGAAAAGGGTATCCTAAAGATGGACCAAGAGTAGTGGACCTCTGGTGTGGGGGGGATGTAGGAACTACGATAGAAAGGGGGGGAAATGCATAAGGAAATAAGGGGTAGATGGGCATGAGTTCTTGTGAGAATATAAAGCTTGTTGAAGAAACAAGTGGTTGTACGAGGGGAGGAGCAAGGTTTCGAGAAAAGCAGCAAAGGATGGGAGAAGGTCCTACTGAAGTCGAAGTATGATACCCTGAAGAACAACCACATAGGACGAAGTGACCTTTCTATGATGACAAGAATATACCGGCCCAAGGTACACCTGGTAGAACGACATGATCGAACCCCAGTAGCAACGTGCATACTCCTCCATGAATTACTCCACCACAAGGAAGAAATGCACATTCTACGTTGACTTGCTCGACGTGTCAACAATAGTCTAGTAATAGAGTACCAGCAAGAGGAAGAAGGCCCAGGATGGCAGGTGATGAGATGAAGTTGCTAATATTCAATGGAAATGGCGTTCATGATCTAGAACAATACTGGTTCTTATGTGAAGCAATCTGGACTGCTCGACAAACTATTGATGATGATATCAAGAAAAGTCAGTACTTTGAGGGGTTGCGCATTGGAATGGTTTATGAGATTCACGCGAGTACCTCAGGGAGGTACTGCAAAAACATTGGATGAGATCAGGATAGGGATATTTGAGGAATTTAAGAAGCCAAAGTCTGAAGCTTAGTACATTATTGAATTAAAAGAGATCAAACAATTCCCCAGTGAAACTATTTGGGATTCTGATCAGCGATTTAAAACATTGATGGCTCAGGTCAATTTTTAGGGGAGCGATGCCCAGCACAAAGAATGGTTCATTGCAGCGCTTGTCCCGCATATTTGACAACCATTAATACAACAAAATATTGTGATATAGTGTGAGGCTCTGGAGACCTCGATGAAATTAGAAGCATCACCAGTAGGAGAAACTTCCATTGGAATGAATCAGATTCAGGTGCAGCTGGCCAGTCTAACACTACAGCTACAAGAAGTCAAAAAGGCCAAGGAGGATCATGATGATATTTGGTATACCTATTGCCATGCAGGTGGACATACCAAAGATACTTGTCTAACATTTCGAAATTATTTACTATCGAGAGCCACTAACCTATTGAGTGGTGCTGGTGCACCATGGTGTCGCATATTCTAGGTCTATGGGCATCAACACGAGAACTGTGATTACATGTAGAAGATGGTTACCAAAGAAGAAAGTTTATACTGTACATTTTGTCGGTCATTTGGACATGACGACATGAATTGCTGCACTTATGATTTGCTTCAAGAAAGGACATATGATCCATACTTTATGAAAAGGGAGGAATCCCAGACAGTGGAAGCACCACCACAAGTACTACAATTAGAAACACATGTACCATATACACCACAGCCTCCATTCCATTTCATCCCTGTGCAACCTTAGCCATAGTTTGTAGCACAACCACAATCATTAGAGGAAATTTCAATTTAAAATGGGCCTTCAAAAAATAATAAAAATTCCATATCATCATGTATTAGCCAATCAAAATGATTTAAAAATAAAAAAGGGAGCACTTGTTAAACATTTTTTTAATATAAATTTGGGGATAGGTATCATTAAAAAAACTATTTTTTTTGTTCGTATTTTCAACATATATCTTTGTGTTTTTACTCAAATTTCTATTGGGAGAGCTCGTTGGATGTAGAATTAAATTCCACATCCAACGAGTACCCACTCGGCATACTTTTTATGGGCCTTGCTACCCAAAAAGCAAGAAATACTTGAGTAAAAACATAGGGAGATATGTTGAAAATATGAACAAGAAAGTAGTAGTTTCTTTTCTTCCTCCAAAATTAATAAATATTATTTTATTATTTTAACTATTATTTTATTAATTTTACTTAGGAGGCATATTTTGAATTGAAATTTCCTCTAATGATGCACCATAGCCACAAATAGTAGTACAACCACAATATAGCCAGGTGCAACGACCATAGTATAATCGGCCACAAGCTGTGCATTATGTTCAGCAGCAACTGAACCTTCCACAGTAGCAGCTAGATCAACCATAGTTTCAATAGGGAGGAACCCGTGGAGGACTTCGTGGAGGCTTTAGGGGCTGGGACAGAGGCTTTGGCCATGGAGGCGGCCAAGTTCGGGAATCCATTCAGTGTTATACATGTGGGGTATTCGCACACTATCAGAGAGAATTTCCTCATGCGCAGTGTACATATTGTGCAACCAGTGATCATAATGTGGATAATTGTCCTCAGTTGATAAAAAAATGGCAAACCGGCCATATTCCCTAGTTGCAGAGCACCCAGAATCAGAATCAGCCTCTTTTCCAGGTGCAGAATTTGCCACCCCTGCAAGGTTAGATCCAATCACAGAATCAAATGCAAACTCAAAACCCACCCCATTCTTAGAATATACCAATGAATCAAGTGACAAATCAGTTGTTGAATCAACACCTGCCGGGAGCTCAAGCCCAGAACTTGAGTCAAGAACCCACTATTGTAGCAATCCATGCAGAACCAAGGATGAAGGATGTCGACATCGGGATTGTCACTCATGCTGGCGCAACAACTGGTGATGATGGACCGCGGTAACCTATTCGACTTGCCAGTAAGAAAAAAATTGCATTTGATATTGTAACAGAAAAATACACTTTCTTTAAAGCGAAGCAGGCGATTGAGAGAAATCCAGGTAAGTTGCCAATTATTGATATGCCTTCCTCTTTTGATCCATCTATAGAAGTAGGAACATCGCAACAGCATGGCACTGCACACGTTTTTTGAGAGTTGTCTATCCCTAGAAAAGGGACTTGGATGCTCTTGTCGAGCTTGAGACATTGTTGCACCTCCCAAATAAGGCAGGATTCCACTATGAATTTCCTACAAAAAAGGAAGACATGCAAGGAAATGAGGATGAATATCCAAATTAGGGATTATGAGGTTGACTCAATCATTTTGGACCTTCGATCTTATGTAAACATCCTAACAAAGAAAAACTGGCAATCAATGGGGAAAGCCACGCTAGGATGGACAGTAGTACAGCTATGGTTAGAAAACTAGGAAAACGTTCATCCCATTAGTCTAGTCTCAAACTTGGTTGTCAACATTGAAGGTATGAAAATGCGCGCTGGCTTTGATGTGATAGAAGTTGTAGAAGATGGTGGTTCATATCCAGCGCTACTAGGAATTGGGTGGGAGAATGATACAATGGCATCTATCAACTTCAAAAATCAAGTTATGACATTTGAAAACAAGGATGTTAGGTTCTTTTCTCCTATGGACCCTCAGGAAGGAAATCACTATATTGAACCAGTAAAGGACGAAGTCGGAAGAAGTTGGGATCATGCGTACAACATCTCTGAGGACTATATCCATCCCACTATCAATGGAGAACTTGGATGGCGGAGTGAAAGTTCTACATCCTCAGACTCTAATGATGCTCTAGAAAATTGGTAGAATTGGTTGCATGAGGTATCATTCAAAAAGTGTGGGTTGGTTACATAGTCTCTCCGGCATGCTGCAACTGAGACTATCGAGTTTCCCATTTATGAATGACTGCCCAAACTCTATAAGTTCTTTCAATAATTTGAAGAGAAGGTGTTTGAACCACAAAGAATATTGGCTAGTCTTAACATAGCATTGAAGGCTACTGCAGCTCGTTGCTGGGAAACACACAAACAAATGATCCATGACTTGGAGTAGTGCCACAGATTGATGATGATCCGTTTTGGTGATATAGAGGTCTACCATGCCAGGAGAAATGATGGACAAAATACCCTGCCAATCATTTGATCGAATGTTAGGCGTTATGGAGATTGCAACCTAGAGATGAGTGGCTTCATGATTTTGTCCACAGTCTAGAAGAAATGTCGTATAGACTGAACTCGCGATACAAGGATCGCATGAAAGCTCATATTGATAGGATGCTCGATGCTGGGATAATCAAACCGGTAGAAAAATCATAATGGATAAGTTCGATGGTAGTGCAATACAAGAAAATGGGAGAAATCCACATCTGTGTTGATCTGAGAAAATTGAATGATGCATGTGTACATGATCCGTTCATGGCCCCTCTCACAGACGAAGTCCCGGAAGGTGTACGCTCAATTGCTTATAGAATTCTTGAGACTCATTACAAATGAAAATTAAACTATGTGGAATAGTCCAGATGTTGTCCATTTTCACTCTTTTCAATTTCCCGAAGAGATCATGGACCATATTCTCATACCTCCCACATATTAAATACTCAATACTATGAAAACAATGTCCAATAACTACCATACTAAGCTAGCATCTAGAATTCTAAGAACTACTCTTATTCATCTTAGTATGAATATGGTCATAATGGTATAATATGTCTCACTTTCTAAACTATCAATAAAGCACATATTTCTCATGGATTCCTCTTCAATATTATCATACTTAATAATATAATATAATTTTATTAATGTCCAATATATGAATAAAAACCAAAATGTAAACAAAAGGATCTCCATTTCCATTGGATTATTTCTATTTACTCCCAAATTGCATCATCAAGACCAACCATCATATCAGTTTTCTTAATTTTCAATTTTCATCATATAATTCCCAAGCTCAACTGCTTATGGAATACCCAAAACTCATTACAAATGCAAATGCAACTATGAGGAATAGTCCATATGCCATCCATTTTCACTCTTTTCGTGAGAATTAAAGTTGATTTTGGCTTCAATTGTCATCCATATTTAAGGATTGTTGGGTTTCCTGATTGGAGGTTAGGTGGGTCTCAAAAACTACACATGAGATTCAACCTGCCCATTGTAGGGATTTCATAAGATGTGTCCCATGGTCTATTCTAGTCCAAGCAATGGGGACACAGACCAAGAAATAGAAAATGCAACTAAAATTGTGAGGGCCAACTTGAAAATGGTGCCTATTTTGGTCCCCTTGTATGGCCATGCTATATACCCTCGTCTTCCAATATTATAGAAAATCATGTGTTTTTTGTTTATAAGAGTGATTTGTTTTGTTGTGGGTTTGACCTAGGTGATTTCATAGAGAAAGAGATCTTTGTTCTCCATGAGCCCTTTTATTTTTTCAGAGAGTTTCGGGCATACCATGTCGGTATAAGGAGGGATAAGTCAACAGATGTGTGACCACTCTGAATTAGATTTTCATGAGGAACAACATTGTGTGGAAATTAGCCATCCTAAATCCGTAGAAGGCATTGAGAAGCCATCTCCGAAAATCAGCAGCCTTGCATTCATCATGATTCAACCTGAATCTGTAGACAATATCAAACAACATATGATTAGTAAATAAATTAGTCTGTAGCCATGTTCAAATTTGCAGGTAGCTGAAAGTGGAAACCATTATGAGGAAGAATATATGCAAAGATGAGTCTAATCTTTAGATGAAGCAACAACAAGAGGTATTTCGTTATAGCTTCATTGATCTATTTGTTCATTATAAGAGTCTTTGAGCAGTTCAAATGTCATATTGTCTTTTTCAAATGAAGGTTTTCTTTTCTGTTCTTTTGAAACGCATTTTGGTATTCCATGGGCTCGTTTATTCATCATCTCCAAATCAGAAGTTTCACCAGTTAGTGAGATATTAATATGGATTCATTGGAAGCATGACTTTACTTGATCAAGAAACAACATAGTGGATTATAATAGGGGTTTGTAAATAAATAAGCTCATCTCTTGAGCATGGTTTGGAATGAGCAGTTTCAGTTTGTTTTTAATAGTGAGAAGAACAGGGTTACAAGTTTGGAACAGATTGGGGAATGAGATACAAATGAATCCATCGCCCAATGAATAAGGCACAAGGTCTACATGATCTTGAAACATCGCAAGGACAATTTCATCCCTCGGCAGGAGCTAGATGTTAACACTGAAATTGTTCCCAAATTTTTCTTATTTTTCGATCTATTTCGTTTAAATTGTTTGAATCTTATTCACTTTTCATTTTATTTTATCTTCAATTTTAATAATTTCGAATGTCTTTTATTGTTTATGTTATAGTTTTTCATTTTAATTTATTTTACCCCTAAGTGGATTATTAAATGTTATATTTCTTTAAAAGTATTCAAAATACTTATTTAGGTTCATTCTAATGTTCATATTCAAGCTTTAACTTCTATTTTGAGTGTGTTCAACCAATTTGTCATGTTGAGGTATTCGTGCAGCACAAAGTTCAAATCACATACATTAGCACATTGTAGGAATCTTAGATCATGAAAGATCATGGTTCATCAATGGTGGGAGGTGTCCCATTGCATGTGGTGATGATAGAAGACCTCTAGACACATGTTCGATGAATTATGACATATGTAAATCTCATTGAATTTTATCATTCAAGAAATCACCGATTTGAGTGTCCGTGAGTTATAATTTGGGGGTTGCGAATTTCAGAGTAGAGGAACGCAATTGGGGATGATTATGAGCATATTGTTGAATATTAATTAATGGAAAAGGTATTGGATTGAAATCCTGAAGAACCTAGTAGAAAAAGAATCCCTAAAAAAAAAATAGATACATAGTTATTCTCTATTTTTCCTTATTTTGGTCATTTCAAATGAGCGCGGATCACGAGCTGATGGAGATGAATTTTAGAAAAATAAAAGAGGTTTTTTCCCACAATAGAATCACTCACAAAAAGCACCATCATTTTCCAAAAAAGTGTAATAGTTTGAAATATTCAAATTGATCTTTGCAACCTATTTTTCATGGTTTAAAATATTTAATAATTTACTGTTTTAGGTACAAATTTTCGGCATGTATTATGATCTATTAGAGAAGAATTTTTAAAAACCAAGAGAAGTTCTTATTCATAATGGACTCATTTAAGATACCTCTCTCAGTTTTTTCATAGGTATCTCGGATCGAGAGATGTGGAGGCACCTTTGAGAGCCAATTTTTCAGAAATTCGCCAAATTTCCCCAAAATCTGATTTGTTATTTTTGGTTAATTAGTCTTTAAAGATTCAAAGTTAGTTTATAACTACTTGATGTAAATGATTTTAAGATCAACCGAGAAGGTAGTTATCAAACTTCCCTATTTTGTAAATGATAAAAGGAAGAAAGTCTAGACTAGAATGGTTCGATTTTTGTTTCAAGAAGGGCTATAGAGCTAAGGATTTTGGATGTATATGCAGACTAATACACATGACTCTCATGTAAGATTTTGAAGACTGAGAATGATTTGTATATACAATACAAGCCACTTTATATTATCTATTGATTTTTTTTATTTCTAGTTTGACCACTCAGCTTATGATTTCATTTCTTGATTAAGGTTTTATTCATGTGAATGCTCCTATGTTGTGGACAAAACCAGTACTATGCTGTGAATGTTTATGATTTACATTTATCATTAAAACCTTTGGGTCTCATTTCTTTGATTGATTTATGATTTAGTTCTTGTATTATTTTGATATTTGATTGCCTTCTTGTGAATGAAAGCTTCAAACCAAAAAATTACAAAAAATAATTCCCATGTTCTTTTAGTTGTTTTGAGATTGTACTAGCTCGTTTCCTTTATAGTCTAGAGACAATTTCTAGCACAAACATATTTGGCATTGTTTTCGGGGAGGGAGGAGCGATGATATCTTCCCCAAGAGGAATGACAATGATCAGATACAGCTGTTGATGGTGAACAAGGGCTGGTCACATATTCAATACTACGTCATTCACATGGAGACTCCACTCCATGAAGGAAGAACCTATTGGCGACTTCACTAATACAGGACTGAAATAGAAATGGAAGCTATATTCGCTCAGAGGTTTCAACCATTCAACTTTTTAGTTATTCCTGGTTTTCCACATCCAGTGCCAACTATAACTGAGAGGGGTGATTATCTTCCTGTATTCAAAGGAAGCAAGTATGATCATCCTGGTGATTATGTATTAAATTTTTATAAATGCATGCTTGAATATGATTTTGTGCATGAGGATGTCTTAATCAATATGTTCAGAGTTTCTTTAGATGAACATGATCATGAATGGTGTCCATCCCTTCCTGTTGCTAGTATTCATTCTTTGAAGGATTTCCACATGGCTTTTAATTCAGATTACGAGAAGATTTACCCGGTTGAGATCCTTTTTGAAGAATGTTGTGAAAAGTTCAAATCTTATATTTAGCAGATAATAGATTTTTCCCCGTATGATGAGCTTTGCGAAGATATTGATTACAAAGGAAATTAAGAATGGAAGTGAATGTTTTAATAAAAATATGGATGAAACTCTTTCTCTTTCTAATTCCCAAGAAGAAGGTTTTCAAGATATGGTTGATGATGGCACTGATGATTGCATAGTTTTTGATGCATTATATCTTGTCTCTATGCACCTATTATCTTAGATTTAAAAGATGAAATAGTTGTAGACAAAGATTTTTCTTCTGTTCTTCAAAAGGTTCCCGATGATGTATTTTCACCTAAGATTGAAAAGAAAGATCAAGAGGTTACTTGTTTTTGCTTGCAAGAGAAAACAATTTTGGTTTCACCTATCTATGATGAGTTTTTATATGAAGAAGAGAAAATCGTTGCATCACCTTTTATTGATTCCAAGAGCAGCCAACGGATGTGTGACAACTTTGAATTAGATTTTCATGAGGAACAACATTGTGTGGAAATTTGCTATTCTGAATCTATAGGAGACATTGAGCATCCATCTCTTAAAATCAACAGGATTGCATTGATCATGCTTCAACCTGAATCTATGGATCATATCAAACAACCTATGAGTAGTAAAGAAATTAGTTTGTAGCCATGCTCAAATTTGCAAGTAGCTGAAAGTGGAAACCATTATGAGGAAGAAGATATGCAAATATCTTCTGATCTTTAGCTGAAGTAGAAGAAAGAGGTATTTCTTTATAGCTTCATTAATCTATTTGTTGATTATATAGACACTTTGAGCAGTTCAAATGTCATAATGTCTTTGCCAAATGAAGTTTGGTTTTTCTGTTCTTTTGAAACACATTTTGGTATTCCATGGGCTCCTTTATTCATCATCTCTAGATCAGAAGTTTCACTAGTTAGTCAGATATTTGTATGGATTCATTGGAAGGATGACTTTACTTGATCAGGAAACAACATAGTGTATTAGAATAGGGATTTGTAAATAAATAAGCTCATCTCTTGAGCATGGTTTTAGTTTGTATTTTGCAAGTATGGTTTGGAACGAGAAGTTTCAGTTTGTTTTTAGCAATGAGAAGAACAAGGTTACAAGTTTGGACTAGATTAAGGAACAAGATACAAATGACTCCATCACCCAATGAATAAGGCACAACGTCTACATGATCTTGAAACCTCGCAAGTAGGATTTCATCCCTCAGCAGGAGCCAGATGTTAACACTGAAATTTCTCCCAAATTTTTCTCATTTTTCGATCTGTTTCTTTTAAATTGTTTGACTCTTATTCACTATTGATTTTAGTTTATCTTGAATTTTAATAATTTTGAATGTCTTTTATTGTTTATGTTATAGTTTTTCATTTTAATTTATTTTACCCCTAAGTGGCTTAAATCCATAACCAATAACCATTAAATCCATTTTCATACATGGTACTTTGGTTCCATCGTGGGGTTCTTTATTTTCTGATATTTCTTTGATTGATAGGCCTAAGTCCTTGGCACATTCTTGAACTTCCAAATTATTTGTTGTCATGGGGAGCTGCATGGGGATCATCTTTAGATTATGATGGGACTGCTTCTGGATTCTTGGCAGACCAAGTGCCATGCTCATATTTGTCTCCCTCCTTCTTGTAACCAAGACCAAACTTGTCAAATGGGTATCTTTGTAAATCCAAGATATTATCTAGGATAACTTAAATTTCCTTGAACACGAGAAAGGAATTAGTCTTTTCAACTTTCTTCCTGAGACCAACTACCTCCATCTCTATCTTTTGGATTATCTGCTCCTTTTCTTCCAACTGATTCTTTAGTATTTATTCTATTATCTTGGCTTCCTCCAGCTGAGTCTTCAAATCAAGATTATCCTTTCTTGTTTCTTCAAGATCTTCTGAGTCTTCGCCAGGCTCTTCTTGTTGCTTTTTTTGACTGACCAATTCAGTATTTAGTCGTTTAAATTAAACATCATTTTCTTTCAATTGATCCCACAACTCTTCATCATTGTGTTTGAGCTTTACAAGAAATACTCTTAGTGTCATGGTATTCTGCTGATGTTCATTCAAATTGTCCAAGATTCTCCTTTTGAACCTTGTGAATTCACTATGGTTTAGATTTACTATGTTTAAGAACCACTAGGCTCTAAGATCATTATTTAGCAAAGTGAGATGTATATCATGTCCATATTTTGATAGATCGTCATCATCTTCTACAAGAACCTTCTCAATTCACACATGTTATCATTACAATCAAAATAATCGATACCTTTACTAGCGTCCACGTCTTGATTTTCTTATTCGTGATTAACCTCTTCCAAGGGCTTCACTTATGATTCTCAATCAGTCTTTTCGATGTCAAGTATTCCCTTTTGATAATCCCTTTCCAACTTGAACAAAAGGTATTTAGCTGAAGTGTACACTCTTTTACACTTTCTTTCACTTAACTGGGAAGTCCATCCATGAGGAACTTCAAGGCTATATCATTGTCCTTGTTTGTTTCTTTCTTTGTAATTTCCTTTCCCTTCTTATTGGATGGAGTGGGTGGATTGATCACAATATGCCAAACACTAAAATTCTTCATATATTCCTTCATCTTGATCCTCCAACTGAAATAATACGTCACATCAAGTACGGGAACATGATTGCTTAATGAATCTTCTTTTTCTTCCAATGTGTGTCCATGGATCTCCTTCAAGCTTGCAAGGCTTGTGACAAAGCCCTACTCTGATACCAATTGTTGGATACAATGGTGACACTTAGAGGGGCATAAATCAGTCTGAGAGGAATTTAAACCTTTTTCACATGCTATTAGTTAATCGAAGTTTATCAAGCATTGTGTTATCAATTACATCATCATATAAGAAAAATAATCACATCAAAAAGAGACACATCGATATATGTAATGTAAGTTTTATTTATGGTAATGGAAGACTTCAATATTCATGATTTCAATCAGCACCAACTAATGAAAAGAGAACCAACTCTTATAGAAAGACCTGACTTGGTTTTCTTAGCTCCAACTAAAAAAGGGTTGACGAGTCCAATCCTCAAGTGCAAGACTCAGCTTGCAAGCTTGATGTCAATCTTTGATTGTCATCAATCTGATGCACAACCACTTATTCTCATCAACCTTTTATCATCAACCTATTAATCAACATGTTCACTGATGTCATTCCACTTGTCATCGAGAGGTCTTCTCATACCTGAGACACTTATGCCACATAATCAACTGCTTCTCAAGAAGCCACATCAATCAACATGTCAATTTTTTTTGTTTCCATGCTACTTGTCATCATCTTGTCATGTCTTATGTTGTAGGTGTCACTTTTAATCACTCTCAACCATTACTAGTCAAGCATATCACTTGGTCATCTCTTATCATCTTGTTCATAGTCAAGTCATTTCTTTGTCGTGTCATTTTATGCTAATTGGTTAGTTGTGTAAACTGTCATCTTAGGGTTGTCATACAACTTGAGGATGCCAACTTTTTGTCAAGAAACATGTCATTATTATTGACACCTAGTCTGATTATATTTTGAGGTGGAACCCAACACCCAAACTATTTGTGAAAGATCCAAACTCAAACTGGGATATATGCCACAGGAAAATCCTGAAACAAGTCCAAAAATTGGACTACGTATCCTTGCAATAACTCCAAAACTTGTCAATTTCATACTGTGTATATTTTTAGAAAAAACCGATACACAAGATCCAAAGTCATACTCTGAGTCTATTGGTAAAAACCCCAAAAAGATGTCAAAGCTTTAGACTATTTGTATGCTATTTATTCCCCAAGAACATGTCAAAACTTGGTCTGTAAAAGAACCTTAAACAACATCAAAACTTCAACTATGAAAGAATATTTGTTTGCAAAAACTCAATTGCAAACTAGGGTTGTGTAAGTAATGGAAGAAAAAACTCAAGAAAGTGAACATCAAACTTGGAATTAATACATGTACTATGTATTTGTGTCGAAGATCCCTAAAATTTGGTTTATTTAACCTCCAAGGAATAACGGTGAAGAGCTTAGTTCCATAAAAAAAAATTTAGAATGTTTATGTTAGTTGTGGATGACCCCAAAACAATGTCAAACTTGGGACAATTTGTGTCTGTAAGATATCAACAGTGAAGGCTCAAATCTTTCATCAAATTCAGGATTGTTCACCTAGAAGAAAATAAATAAATATTAAACCCAAAAGTTATCCTTCATCTATGAAAAATTCAGGATTATGGAACAAGTTGTGATAAACCCCAAACATGTCCAAAATTCAAACGGTCACATAGCAACAGATAACAAAATTTGGTATTGTTTTTTTGGCTTGTACTGCTCGCATTGGAGTTTCATCAGTCCACATCACCTCAGTCCATGATTTTTTCTCTCTTAATCATTGATATGTATATTGACTAGAAATGACTTGTATTTATACTTTTTGATGTTGTCCACATCCTTAAATTAGGGCATCCTTCAAGGGTGGAGTGGTTAGGTTCATTATTTTATCTTTGTTATTGCCACACATATCTCCTTAAAGGAGTCAACTTACCATTTAAAAGTTTGTCCACAACCTTGAATTAGGGTTGTTTTTAAGGTATCATTTTGTATTTTTATGTTTTTATTTGGTTTTTGTCACACTTCCTACAAATTCATCTTCAATGGTCATCATGTATTAGGGTTTGTTGTAATTAACACAAGACTTCTTAAAATTTCAACCTTAGGGTTTATCATACTCCAACAAGTTATCAAGGTTACCACATATAACTTCAAGTTGACCACAATCCTCAAGGGCTTCATCAAGGTGTCAAGTGTCCTTGTACCAAAGATAAAAGATACAGCCCATATCCATGGATTTCAATACCCCATTAACACACACATCATCTTCACCAATCCTTCAAGGGTACAAGGACCATCAAACCACAATTTGAGGGGGTTCCAAGTCTTTCTCATTCTCTAGGACCATCTCCAAGGGTTCCAATACCCCATCAACCCACCAACCTCAACCACAAAATATTACCTTCAAGGGTCAATATCCATCATGCCACCTCACGTGGGGGTTCCAAGCCTTCCTTATGTCTCATGACCATCTCGAGGGGTACCATGACCCTATCAAAAAACATAAATGACCACAAACTGGGTCATTAATGTTTCTTCAACCTATCAAGGGATTATCCATCGTCCATGAGGTCTTCAGAATCAATACCAAGGTCTTCATCATTATCAAGAGGGTCTTCAATATCCTCAACAAGGTGGTGGTGCCAATATCCAACCTTTTAATTACAGGTACCTTGTCAACTGGATGCATGGTTCCACAAGGTGCTCTAAGGCATAGGCCATCATTGTAAGGGCTCCAAGGAATTGGATGTGAGGGGATTGGGATAATCCATAGTTATGCATTTCAAGAGGGACTCGATGGCATCAATGAATACCTGCGAGGCCACTGTAAGTCCCATGTTGGAATCAATGACAATTCAATCAATAACCACATATAATTATTCTTTGTTGTAATTCATTTAATGGTTTCATGAGAAATAAAAACTTCGAAGTACAAAGGAAAATGTGTTGCACCAATCATTCATAATCCCGATAAGCTATTGAATTTCACTAACAATTTGACTTAGATTGACCATTTTCTATATATTTCAATTCCATTTATTTTTTCATATTCATTCACTATCTATGTAGGTCACAAGTAGAAATGTCAAGTTGGTTCATGATCTCTCTATTAAAATGTAACATGACATGTTGTTCATTCTTGACCTATGTAGGATGTACGTTACAATCAAATTTGAATGAATTTTGTATATTGGGTCTCTGATATACATTGGTGTTCTTCTTTCAAGATGAATTGTAACCGATATACATTAGCTGAAAATCAGTTTGGATAAATTTGTTATTTAAATAATTCAAACTTTTTTAATATCCTAGGGATAAATTATAACATGCTACGAATTGTATTTCATGTCGAAAATAATTTGCAACAGACTTATAGTGGGAAAATTTGATTTATATCAAATCTCTTTTAAAAGGGATGCATCCTTTTTTTAAGTACTTGTTCAAATGAATTTGTTAACTTGCAAAGGAAACATGTATCTTCTGAGAAATTTTGAATTGAAATCAATTTGGGAAGCTAATTGATATATATTATTTTTATAATGAAAATGAAATTTTTAAACATTTTTCAATTTGATTCTTATGTTTGTTCCATACAATTTTCTGAAACATCTCTTATTGGAAAAGCTGTAATTAGAAAAGAATTATGATGTTATGTCAAAAGGATGGCCAACCATGATATTAAATTTTGAAAAAAAGTCTTCTTATTGGAAAAGCTATAATTAGAAAAGGACTATGATGTAATGTGAAAAGGATGGGCAACCATGATATTAAATTTTGAAAATAAGTCTCCTAGTTGGTATTGTAACATATATGTGTACTTTTTTTTGTAGTTATTTATTGTTGTGTTGGGAATAAACATTTTTCATGGAGCTCCATGAAATATTTTGGTAGTTTTACTATATGTTTTGCAACATTCTTTAATTTATTATTAATTGATATTTTGTCTCTTCAATTCGTATGTGTTTTGCAACATTATTTAATTCAATATTAACTAATTCCTTGTCTCTTCACCTTTATAAGATTAAATTTTCACTCGGATGTAAAACGTGAAGTCTTAAATCATAGAGACATAATATTGCTTCTACATGTGAAGAGGAAAAGACTTCAAGGAAAACAAAGGACACATCCTAGGTAGCAAGATGTGCGAGACCGTAGCGTGTGTTTGTTAAATGATGATGAGGGAGTCATTGGATTTTTGTGAGCATTGCCAAGGTTTCACTCAGTTTCCATTCTAAAATTTAGAAATGTCATCGATGTAGATTATTTTCATGTAAAGTATGGAGATATTTTTTTTCATACACTAGTATTAGTCCATTACTGGATATTCTTTTGGAAACTCATGTATATTCTAATACTTAACATATCATATATTATAATTTACATGTTGAAAGTATATATGTTTCTACTTGATATTATTTAGTGTTGTAATTAACTAATTTCATTTTCCTCACTCACATGTGTCCATATATTGTATGACATTTTTGTTCATTTAGTCACAATATCCTATTCATTTATATTGATTAATAATGAACACAATTAAAATGAATAAAGAATTAAATTAGTTGTTTATATAGATTAATAATGAAATAAAATGAAATAATATAATACTACTAAATTAATCATTTATATAATAAATATGAAACTGCTAAATAGAGACAAATGACTACTAAAAATGATAAATTTGTGACTCGCCAAATGACTAATTTCATGTATAAACAACTTTTAGTAGTTAATTTCCAATGTCTTATAGCTTGACTAGCTTAGTCTTATTTGTTTTAGTCATTAATAGTTTCCTTATTTAATTGTATATTTGTTCATTGATTTAGTTATTAATTGCCACAATCACTCACTAAATCAATGATGAAATATACAACTAAATAAGATAACAAATAATGACTAAAATAAATATGACTAAGCTAGTCGAGCTATAAGATACTACAAATTTGCTACTATTAGTCAGCGACTAAAAAATAGTCATTTATATGCAAATTTTAGTCAGCAATTTCTCATTTTGTACTAGTGGAGGGATATTACTAAAGGGAACACAATAAGGAAACTACCTTATACTCTAGGAACCATGAGTCCCTCAATAACGTCTGTCAAACTAAGTTAATAAGGTCTCAATCACTGTACCAAATCCCCAACCAGAGGGAGTATCTGAAGTGCATTCTTAGACCATGGAAGACATGATATCCCCATCGCAAGGAGAACATTAAAGTTAAAAAAGAACCATTAAATTAAATCATTAATGGGAAATAAGAGTATTTCTAAAAGTATTTAGAAATGGATATTAGTTAATTTTTATGAAATGTCAAATTAACTAATTTTAATTATGAAATTGTGAATAATGCAAAGTGAGACACATGGCAAGTTATAAACTGAAGATTATAAAGATAAAAGAAATTCGGAAATGAATAAATCATGGAAATTAAAGTGAAGTGAATGTCAACTAAAACTAAAACAATTAGAAAACCAAACAAAACATAGAGTAGGTGGGTCAATAAGAAAATAAAGAAATTAAAATAATTCCACAGGGGCTTCACTTGTTGGCCAATATCCTATCACGTTAGTTCATATTGTGGGTTTTAAAATTATCAAAAATCGAACCAATATATTGCAGGTATTGGGGGGATGAGGGGTTTAAGGTGGGGGTGGGTAGGGTGGTTTATAAGGATTGAGGTATAAAAAGGGGTGGGGAGGAGGTTTTAAGTATTGGGAGGGGGTTTCAACAAAAAGAGTTTGGGTCAATATCTCTCGAAATTAAGGGTATTCTTTAATATCCCACGATCGCACGTGCTATGTGAGAGGTTTACTAAGTGAAGTCCCCGTGAATAATTCAAAAATGAATTCATGGATGTATGACCGGTTTTCAAAAATTTATAAACAAAGGGAGAGTGAATAAGGCCCTCATCTCTTTTACCCTAGTGCTCGATGACATAGACTATGTTGCACCTTTGTTCTACTTGGAGGACGTGGTTCAATTTGATACGAATGAGGTTGTGAGCCTTGTATCATTAGTCTATGTATCGATGTTCTTGGTAACTTTCGATTCCTCATCCCCATTGAGGTTCAAGGGTATCAAGGAGTTGAAGAGTAATCAATGGATATGAGAGCTTAGATTCTAGTAGACCTATAGTTATTGGCAAATTGACAAAGGAGCTTGTTGGATCTTTGATATCTACCTAACTTTTGGAAATTTTGCAAGATATGAGGTTGATACATTGATATTTCATGTATCTAATATTTCATTTTGTTTTTTTAATCACTACTATGTTGTTGTATATTATTATATTTATTGACATAGATGATGTATTGTGGATCTATGTTTTTGGGATGAGAAAAAAAAAATATGATACACCAAATTGGAGATCTATGTTTACGAATAAATATATGTTGTTATAAAGTTTAGAAGGACCCCAAGAAGGTCCCTAGAAAATCCATATGCTATCTAGGGATTAAATACCTCCACAATGATGCAAAATACTCTACATTACTTGTAGGGATTTCTCCCACTGAGTGAACCCTTCATGTGGCCATGATGAAGTGTGTTCACCATCTAGGAAAGAGGAATCCTCAACACACAGAACAAACATTCAAGTGATTCAAACATCAACTAAGAAAGATCTCTCACATGTGCACATAGTTCACAGACTGCCATCTCTTGATATTGCAAGGAGATTACATTTGTTAAGTTTCTTTCACAAGGACTCACCTTCTAAGATCACATGGTGAGATATTTTGATGGATGGGTGTACTCTTATGGTTTTTTAAGAAATATTTATTTTTGATGTTTATATTGATGTTAGGATGTTTTGCTAGGAGATATTGGATTATCGACTTGTGTTAATGGTTAGAATTTTTGAGGAAATCTACTTGTGAGAATGGTTAGATTTTTTGAAGATTTGTGTAACCCTCCATTTTTGTTAGTATTGATATGTCTAAAGTATATTTACTAACTATAATAAAATAGATTCTTCTTAATATTTAAGTGTTAATAATTTTTTTAAGGTGTTATAATAATTTACTATGGTTTCATTTTTATGCGATAACAAGACCTTATTACATGAGTTGTGTTCACAATTAATCGAAGTATTATGATGTGGAACATGGAATTAGGTGAAACACTCATACTATTTGCATAAATGGTTTTCAGCCCTTCGTTTTGTGGAATGGTTTAAAGTGGTGGTGGTATTAGGTTTTGTTAAATTGTCTTCCTAACCATGCTATTTGATTAATGAGACAAAATTAATATTTATGATTTACTCGTTTTCTTGGTTAACTACATGTGTGAATATGTTGGCATAGTTCTCTAGGTCATCCTCTTCTTGGCACATGGTTTTTGTAAATCGACCCATGGTTTTGCAAATATTTTATCATAAGAGAAGAGAACCCCTCTATATAAAGGATCTATATTCATTTCCTCCATAGCTCCATTGTGAAAAAAATCTCACAGAGCTCAGTTGAGCATTAAGATTCGGTTATCGACCTGATCAGAACTATTGTAGTGGAGTTGTAAACAAGAACGTGTACTTCCCTTGTTCTCAGTTCACCCCACACCACCACTTCGAATGTCTTTTGATTGCCTTGGTCAACAACTATGTTGATGGAGAGGGGCATAAACGGGGCAGGCCATATTTTTCTTTTCAGAGCTAACTGGAGACAAAGGCGCGGGGTTACCTGGGTGTTCGGTAGTATTAGGGTTTGGATTGTTTAATATGGATTAACAACAGCCAGCCCAAACCCTAATCGATTAACAACGCAAACCCTAACCCTAATACTGCCGGGCACGCAGGAAACCTCGCGCCTTCGTCTGGAGTTAGCTCTGAACAGAAAGATATGGGCTGCCCCGTTTATGCAGCTGTCTATCAACATACTTGTTGACCCAGCCGATCAAAAGACAGTTAAAAAGGTCGTGTGGGCAGAGCTGAGAACAAGGGAAGTACACGTTCTTGTCTACAATTCCACTACAGATACTTGGACTACAAAGCTGTGTTCTGATCACGTCGACAACTGAATCTTTAGGTCACGCATCTTTTCTGCTGTAAATGGCAACACTATCTACGTCTTGTCACTGTTTCGGTATCAGTCTCTGTTGGCAAGTTGCAACCTAGACACAGGTTTGTTCGCTGGACAACAAAGAACATGGCCTACCGGTGCGAAGAATATGGCCTACGGCACCGGTGGTTTGATAATAAGCTAATGGATAGGGTGGAGACTCTTGGGATCATAGCTTACAGGAGCGAAATACTTTTGTTAAATGTCATATTCGGCCATGATAATAGCGGGAGTCCCTCTACTTTATGGGTATATGGAAATCAAATACCAGTGGAACTTTGTGGGATATTTTGACTGTAGAAAGTTTGCCATTTCCAGCCATGGAAGTTGTGGCGGCGTACACGGAAAGAGCAGCCTGACATTCAGCCTATGGGATTGGTGTTGATGCTAAATTTCGATAACAAACAGTGGAAGACTACCTTTTCAAACCCAACTGCTACTGTTACTACCAGTGGATATTCCGTCTTTGATTTTCATATGAAATTAATGTTTTTGAGAGCCTTGGGTTTATTACTATTATAATTATATAATGCTTCGCCAGTTAGTTTACCTGTCAAAATTGCATTATCTTTATGGTTAGTTAGTTTACCTGTCAAAATTGCATTATCTTTATGGTTATGTGGTTATGGAAATAATTTTGAAACTTTACTTCTTTAATCATTGAATATAATGATTTCTATTCAAGGAGAATAGGCAAGGTTTTACAGATAGTTTTTTTGCTTTTAGGCAAGGAAGATAATCTCTGAATGTAGTCATGGGTCGTCTTCGATACATATAGGTTGCACAACCACTTTCATGAGCATCTTGACAAGTTTCAGCTCTTTGGTTATGCATTTGATGTTTTTCATTTTCTCAAGTATTTCCGT
>LPNX010005919.1:58357-91327 GCA_001517045.1 Pseudotsuga menziesii
GGATGCGTGGTTTTACAGTTTTCTATTGCATAAAACATGCCAAAAATAACCCTCATTAGCTTGCACTCACCCTAGGTGATTGTGGCTTTAAGTTCAATCACAATTTTTTTAAATAATTTCTAAGGACCACCAAGTTGTTGGTCTTAGATTAGTACAAAAAATATAAGTAGGCAAAGTCTATTGGAGTTTCTCAAAGCTATACAAATTTTCAAGTTGTTCCTTATTGTCATTTGTTTATGAATAGATTTATTATTTGTATTTTCTTTATCTTACCTTTCGTTTTACTAACCAAAAATACCTAATAAAATATTCATTTTTTCAGTTTACAAATTATTTCTTAGAAGATTCCAAAATGGTATGTGGCTTTTGAGGCAGGGGGATTCCAAAATGGTCGGCCTCGGCTATTTGGTTTTGAGAAGTTAGAAAAACAAAGACATTTTTTGACGTGATATTTTGAATTACATCTTTTATGCTTTTTTATGAGGCATACAAATTAAATTGAAATTTGTTGATGTGTTCTCAATGTATTCAAATTTCATGTTTTTGAAATTATTTTTATGGGTTTTAGCAATTACATGTTTTACTTCGAAACTTGATGTTGTCTGTGTCATTTAAAGGTGATGCTTTTTTCATTCACTAACACTTAGTATTTATTAAAATCCATGATGAAATTTGATAGTTTTTAAACTTCTTATTATCCAAATGGATATCGAAATGTACCTAATCACTCTACCACAACATATTTTATCCTTTACTAGAGGATTATAAATACTAATGCACATGAGTGTTATAATACTTTTATTATATTCATTCTACTACAATATATTTTATCATACACTAAATAATTATAAATATTGATTTGCATCGCTATTATATATATGTTTTATTTTAATTTTAACAAAATGAGAGCCCAAATAATATTGACTTCATCTTGTGGGATAAGATTTCTGGACTCAAAGCTCTAAACATCTTAAAGTGTCTACTCATTTTTGTGGGTAATGGATAATATGCAAAAGTCTTTTATCAATCTAAAGATTTTAGTATTTTTTTCTTAATTGAGATAGTTTGGTATCAAGTAAAGCTTTATTCTTTATTCATACATCATATCTATAAAATTTCAAAAGTTTATTTTTATTAATGCAAAAATAATAATTACTTACCATTTCTCTAAGTTTAAAATATTTTAAATTTAAAAATATATTTTGGTGGTAGTCGTGTTATTGTTGTTAATTTCTTTTATTTTTTTCTATCTATGAATTTCCTATATTTTTTTGTGTGTTTTATAGAATTTTATAATTATATGTGAGTAAGTTGAACTCAGATCTATTGCAAGGTAAAATTTTGGGATTTTCCCTTGCTTCAACATTTACTTTTATTCTTCTTTAGAGGAAGATAAATATTCAAACAAAATTTAGAGCCAATGAAACATAGCTTGCAATGAAAGAAATGGTATCAGATGGCGATAGTTATAATTTATTGAGGAAAAACATAGTTAATGTCCTTTAAGATTTTGTTATTTTGACAAATGTTATTCTAAAGTTATTTTTTATTAGTTAGGTTAATTCAACAAATAAATTATGGGGTTATGAGTGCAATTCCTTTCATACAAATCATTAAGCCTATGTTCAAATTATTAAAATAACTGAGAGGGGGGGTGAATAAGTTATTCCTAAAGCTTAAACCATTTTAAATATTTGAACCATTATTACTGATTACAAATTTACAATTATGAGAATGTAGCAAGTATAACAGAAGGAATGATGATCATCAATCACACACAAATAGTAGAGAGAGACAAATATTCATATTTATTTGAGAACCTACTCAAATGAGGATGCAACCTCTATTTACAAATTCCTTCTTGCGGAGAGCACCAACCCTCATGTTTTTCATAGAACCCACTAAAATAACATTCTCCAGCTACTACTAGATCGAAGCACCAACTTCCACTTGTATAGGCTTTAACTTATATAGAGAAGGAAACATGTTTTTCCTAGCACAGCAATACGACCCTTGTTCCTTAAATTTAAACACGTTCATTACAATATGTAGAAAAACAGATATAACAATGCATACCAACTCTATTTTGATCTACTTCTGGATTTGATTATGGACCTTTGTTCCCCTCATTGTCTCTGTTCTGGATATTCTTGAAAGAAATCAGATCCGTCTTTCATTCTGCAATCCCCACTTCGATGATAGTCCATGCACCAACTCTTTGCATGCAGAGGGCACACACACTTCTCTTCACCTAAATCCTCTTATACTTATCAATATTTGGACACTTCATTTGTTCGTATACCTGACTATTCATTTTCATAACTAATCAAAATCGTTCAATGCTTGAGATAACCCAATAGTGCCAAAATTAAATCGTCCCCATGATTGTAGATCATGTTGTAGAGATTTGAAGGTGTCGAACATCTACAACCAGAATGAATTTCACTAGTGAAAGAACATGGAGGATAAAAGGGCAGTCAAGTTGTGAAATCTAAAACTAATTGTTGGGATGAGGATCAAGATCAACGAAGAAGATTAATCACCAAAAAAATCAATGGTTGCTAGTTATTTCATAGGAAGAACTAGAACGGATTATTAAAATCCTAACATGTGTGAAATTTATATCAAATATGCCTTATGATATTTGAGGTACACCATCGATCTAGATCTGACGGTCCTCAGCTATTTCACAGATTCAACTAGTAGGTGAGATAACAACGTAGATGGGAGAAATTTTTTAATGCAATTTAGTTTTGTTCTATTTGGGTTCCTTCTTTCGATTTCTGCCTTCTACATTCCTATGGAAGAAATTGGGTTGCAGAAACCCATATTATTTTAGACTTTGATTTCTCATCTTCCGCGTTTTTCCTTCCTCATTCCACTGGTGGACTCCAGTTTGCCAAAATGCATATTATTTTGGACTTTGATTTCTCATCTTCAACATTTCACTAGAGGACTTCAGGTTGTAGAAACCCATATTATTTTAGACTTGGATTTCTCATATTTCACATTCCTCCTTCTACTTTTCTTCTGAGCCGTTTGATTTCTTTGCAGGTTCCCTTCTTACCGTCAGATATGTTCAATAGATTTTCTTTCAAACATTGCGGGTTTACTCTTAACCGTAGGATCTCTGTACAAACTGTCGATTCTTCTGATTCTTTTTCTTATTCATCTAAGTCCTCTGCTTATTTGTATCATATTCTATGTTTTTAGTTCAATGACAACCATATCACAATATGATGTGTTTCCATATGATTTCAATACCTATCATAATTCCATGATTTGTTTCCCTATGAAAATATGATATGTTTCCATATGCATATTCTACTTGTAATCACCAACTATCTATCATCTGTAGAAAAAAAAACTTCTCCCCCTTTGACATCAATGTCAAAGAAGATTCTATAGCACAACTATGCCAATTAAAGTGGACATGTTAGTTGGAATAAGATATGATGCCCAAGGTTTGGTGTAGATACTCAAATTGTGTCTTTGGTAAGGGTTTTGTGAAGGTTCGACAATCTATTCAGTAGAAGGAATAAAATTCAATTGAACCACTCTATATGTAACTTGCTCCCTTAAGAAGTGATACTTAATTGTTATGTGCTTAGCCTTTGAATGAAGGACTGTATTTTTGGACATTCGAATGGCGCTAGTATTATCACAATGGAGAGGAATTGGATTAACATATTTTACCTCCAATTCTTTCAGTGTCTGGACCATCCAGAGTATTTGTGTATAGCAGGTGGAAACATCAATGTATTCATCTTCTATAGTGGATAAATATATCGATTCTTGATTCTTACTGAGCCATGCAACTAAATAATCACCCAAGGAGAATGCACCTCCACTTGTGCTCTTTCTTTCATCCAAACAATTTTCCCAATCAACATTTGAATATGCAATTAGCTGAAGATTCTGATTTCTAGGATACCAGAGACCATAAGTTATTGTACCCTTCAAATATTTCAGTATCCTCTTAACATTCACCAAATGAATTTGCTTGGGAGCAGACTGAAATATTCCTAGCATTCCAACAACTTGCATTATATCAGGACGAGATGTTGTGATGTATAGGAGGCTTCCTATCATTAACCAATATGTTCTTTTATCAAAATCAGGTGAGAGATCATCCTTTCTAAGTTTACAACCAACAACCATACATGTACTAATAGATGACGAATCTTCCATCTGAAATCTATTCAACATATCCTTCAATTACTTCTCTTGGGAGATAGATAAACCTCTAAAACTATGAATAATGTGAAGACCAGGAAAGTGACAATTATCCTATCATTGACATCTCAAACTTAGATTTCATGGCATTAGAAAAAAAATGAGCAAAAGAATCATTAGTGTGTCCAAAAATAATTTCATCCACATATACCAAAACAAATAATAGATTATCACCTTTAGATTTGATATATAAGTTACTTTCAATAATAGATTTCTTGAATCCTTTTTTCCTATAGATATTTATCCAGTTTATAATACAAGGATCTTGGTACTTGTTTCAATCCATATAGCTCCTTCTTTAGTTTGCAGACATTATCAGGATTGTTTGTTAGTTGGAACCCTTTAGGTTTCTCTATATAGATTTCTTCTTCTAGATGTCCATTGAGAAAAGATGACTTAACATCTATCTGATACACTTTCAAGTTCTTATGAATGGAATAGGAAAGAAACATTTTTATAGCATCCAATCTTTCCATTGGTGCAAAATTTTCAAAAAAATCCTATCCCTCAATTTGTGCATACCCCTTATCAACCAATCAGGCTTTATTCATTGCAATTTTTCCTTGTTCATTCATCTTGTTTTTAAACACCCACTTGGAGCCTATTACATTTTTATCTATAGGTATAGGAACCAAATCCCAAGTATTATTCCTCTCAATTTCATCAAGCTCCATTCATGGCTTTAATCCAATATTCATCCTCATTGGCTTCTTCAAAATTATTAGGTTCTATCGTAGATAGGAAACCAATCTGATATTGTTCTGAATCTTTAATCAACTTCCTTCTTGTATGAACTCCTTTATTCTTGTCACAAATTATCTGATTTTCATGATGATTCTTCTAAACGATTCTGGAAGGTGGCTTTGTTTCTGTGTGTTGTCTTGAATCTGTCTGAATCTTTGCACTTTCATAATCTGACTCTCAATCTTCTTTTCCTAATTCTTGGTCCTGTTCCTCCTTAACTTCAATTGTATCTTCTTTATTTGGTTCAACATTACTTATTTGAATATATTTTACATAGATTCCTTCATCTATTTTAATGTCAATACAATTAACCAATTTATCCAACCTCAGATTATAACAAGTGTATCCTTTACTGTTTGCATCATATCTAAGAACATACCTTCATTAGCCTTGCCATCATATTTGCCAAGATGTTCATCATTATTTTTAATATAACATTTACTTCCAAAAACTTTAAAGTGTTTTATAGAAGCAAGTATTCCAAACCATAGTTTATAAGGAGTCTTATCACTGTTTGGTGTTAAGTGTGATTTGTTAAGAACATGGACAGCTGTGCTGCCCAATATGTCTGAGAAATATTCCTTTCATTCATAATTGATCTTACCATATGTTGTACTGACCAATTCTGTATCTCAACTAATCCATTCTATTATGGAGTCCTTGGAATAGTGTATTCTCTTTTAATTCCATGTTCATTACAAAACTTTTTGAAGTTTCTTGAACTGAACTCTCCTCCTCTATCAGATTTTATTTCCTTCAGTCTATTTCCTATTTGATTCTGAGTCAAAGCCTTGAAAATTTTGAACTTTTCAAATGCTTCAGATTTTTCTTTTAGAAAAGGAACCCATGTGATTCTAGAATAATCATCAATGACCAACATAAAATATATTTTTATTCTTATGCCTTCCTTTCTTGATGGTCCACACAAATCCATATGTACTAACTGAAGTGATTTTTTTGTTGACATGAAGTTCTTGGATTTAAAATGTGTGTGAGTAAATTTTCGCATTTGACAAGGTTTACAAACAGTCATATGGCTTTGATATTTTTGGAAGATATTTTACTTCCCCATTTTTCAAAATCTTGATTATATGTTCAAATTTTAAATTTACAAGTGTCCTATGCCAAAGCCATATTTCATTTTACTTTCTTAGATGACTTTCTTCTTTTCCTTCTTTCCAGATATAGAAATTGTTTTATGTTCTTATGCCTTTTACAACCAACTGTCATGAGGGTACAAATTTTATCTTACAATATTTAGAATTGAAAACAAATTGACATCGTTTGTCACACACCTTCCTGACACTAAGAATATTATTTTTTAGTCCATCTACAAACAACGGATCTTGGTATTTCCCTTTCCCATTACTCAACTCTACCATTCCTTTTCCTTTAATTTTCCCTAGAGCATCATTTCAAAAAGTTACATTTCCTGATTTATTTTCACTTAGAGACAGAAACTCACTTTTTTCACCAATCATGTGTTTGAAACATCCACTATAAATATACTAGGGGCCTTTTCTCCTTGAACAAAAAACACTAAGACACATTTGTTATTTTCTTTCTTCTTCCAAACTTTAGCACTTTCAGTAGAGTACTTCATTCTTGGGTCTATTTTGTAGTCCTTAAGATGAATGTTTGAAGCCTTGTGTCCAAAGTTATGACAAACATAACATTCTAGCTCATTGTATAGTAGATCAAAAGAGTTGTTATATCTATCATGCTTTATTCCTTTAGTTGTGAACTGAATTGTATGTTCTTTTTGTTTACTTGTTCACTATCTTGTTCTATATCACAACAATTGAATGTTCTTTGATTGCATATTTCTAAAATTCAATGCACAGTTTGCAACTTTGTGGCCAAAATTAGAAGAACAATAATAGTAAAAATGGAAAAACCTTTGGTACCTGAATCTTGGTTGTCTTCCCTTTTGTTGTCTTTGTTTCTGAGCAATCCTTGGTTGATAATTATGGTCTGAATTTATGATTTTGGTACTTGTTTCAATTGCTTTTGTTTGCATAGTATGTTCACATTCTGACTGTTTGTTGCTTGAACCTTCTTCATAGCCAAGACCTGTTTTTAACGATGGGGACCTTTGCTTACTCAGAATGTTGTTCAGTTCTTCTGAATCTTTAATACTTGAAAGCTTTTGGTAATATAGAGCTTGAAATTTCTCCAATTCTTTCCTAGTTGTAACTACTTCTTCTTCCAAAGATTCACATTTCTTTTTCCCTTTTGTTAATTATTGTTTTAGAATATCTTCTATTTTCTTTTCCTCTTCTAATTCCAATTTTAACAGGCCAATATCTTCAATTGGTTCTTTACCATTCTTTTCATACTGCATCAATAATAGTTTTTGTTTCCTCTTATTTAGTCTTAGTATGTCAATCTCCTACAAAGAACTGATTAGTTCACCTTCCATATAAACCATAGATTCTTCATCATTCAGGTCACTTCCTATATATTCATTTCCAAAATATTCTAAATGGCAATACGTATGAAGTTATTCAATTCATCTTCACAAGATGAATCACTATCTATTTCTTCTAAAGAATCAACATCATTTACACACAAGATTTTCTTTTATATTTAGTCTCTTTGTTGTATTTATTGACTGTATAGTTTTCTTCATCATTGTAATATCCCGAATTTTGGACCTAACACTTATGGGCATGATCCCCATTGATTATGATGTTACCTTGATGCTTTATTTTGATATACTGGGTCAAAGACCCCACTACATATGAACATGATGATTTGTTTGATATATTTGGCATAAGCTAATTTCATATGATATATATATGTGTGTGTGTGTGTGTGTGTTTTCTTGTTTTGGGCGTGGACCATGAAGCACATGGTTGATGAGATGTTTTGTGTTGAGCGAGAAGATCTAGAGCACATGATTTTTGAGACATTTGTGTTGGGCATGAAGCTCTGGAACACATGAAAAGATAAATTGGAAGTGTTGGGCATAAGCCCTGGAGCCTTCCATGTTGATGTTGATCATAAGCTCTGGAACATCGGATCCTTGGCCATTGTATCCCTAGGTGTATCCTACAAGTACATCCTAGCATTAGTGTTGAGCGATGAGCTCTAGAATTGCACTAAGTTTGTAACTACCTATTTTTAACGTTGAGTATGGGATCTGGATAAGCGCTAGGAGTTACTGGAAAGAATTAAATATGTCGTGTGAAAACGACTCAAGAAAAATATTGATCTCATCTGACTTATTTATAAGTGATTGAATGAAATTTCGAATTTCTTTATCTCATCAAGGACTTAAGAACTATCATGTTATACGAGGGAATCCAACATGCAATGACGTTTAGAGTTTCCTATCCTAGTAGAACTAACCACTTACCTGATGACCTTAATGAAGAAAGTCTCATAAGTTTAGGAATCATGACACATGATACCCAAAGACAAATGTTAACAAATAATATATATATTATTATATATTTTATACATGGTATGTATAAGGAGTAGGCATAGTAATAATATTAATAATATAAGAAAGAAGGAAAAGCTCCATCTATTATTATTATTACTAAAAGAAAAATAAATATTTTAAAACTTACAAAAGTCCAATTAGGAACTAGTTAAAAGTTCCTAAGTTAAAATATTAAAAGTACCTAATTTAAATAAAAATGGTGAAATCAAGAAATGAAATGATTTTTGATTTAACTACCCCTTTTGACTGAAAAGTATTTCTATAAAGTCCCAAGCCAAAGAGAGGCTTGGGGATCTCTTCCATATTTTTGGATTCATTATTCTTCATCATTATTCTCAACAGAGTTCTTGGAGAACAATTTCCTAAGAGGAAAAAGGAAAACTGATCCAGACCTGAAATACCACTTAGGGAAGCCTCACCTTAGGAGCTCTAAGCTACTTGCATGTTTGAACCAGCTCGGGGGGATCTTGATTAAAACTAGGGACAGTCTAGGGTCATGTTTGGGTGGAGTGTTGTAGTTCCCAAGTGATTCGGTCATCTATACAGAGCTCAGATATTCCTATGAATTGTTAATGCTGGATAATTGAGTGTATAGGTTTCATCCATTAGGATAGATTTACCTTCCAGGTATGAGGTTCTTGGCTTCCTATATTTCATTATCTAGTATAATTTCTGGTTAGAATATGAAAGTGTTTATGCTTAAATTCTAACCCTATGTTGTTGGCAAGGGGTTGGGGTGAGTGAGCTGCACAGTGTCGTGGTAGCTATGCAAGCTCATGCGGTACCGCATAAGGGACGTTTAGCGCGATAAGAGGAGAAGTAAATTTTTTTTGAATATTTTATCTATATGTTGACCAAATTCTTCTTCCAAAGCTTCATGTCTTTTTTTCCCTTCTGTTAATTGTTGTTTTAGAATATCTTCTATTTTCTTTGCCTCTTCTAATTCCAATTTTAATAGGCCAATCTTAACCATTCTTTTCATACTGCATCAATAATAGTTTTTGTTTCCTCTTCTTTAGTCTTAGTATGTCAATCTCTTCCAAATAACTGATTGGTGCACCTTCCATATCAACCATAGCTTCTTCATCATTTAGGTCACTTCCTATATATTAATTTCCAAAATATTCTATGGAAATCGTATGAAGTTATTCAATTCATTTTCACAAGATGAATCACTATCGATTTCTTTTGAAGAATCAACATCATTTACACATAAGATTTTCTTTTTATATTTAGTCTCTTTATTCTATTTATTGACTGTATAGTTTTCTTCGTCATTGTAATATCCCGAATTTTGGACCTAACATTTATGGGCATGATCCCCATTGATTATGATGTTACCTTGATGTTTTATTTTGATATACTTGGTCAAAGACCAACTGCATATGAACATGATGATTTGTTTGATATATTTGGTGTAAGCCAATTTCATGTGATATATATATGTTTTCTTGTGTTCGGCGTCGACCTTGAAGCACATGGTTGATGAGATGTTTTGTGTTGAGTGAGGATCTCTGGAGCAGATGGGTAAATTGATGTTTTGTGTTGAGTAAGAATATCTAGAGCACATGAGTACTTATATTTGTGTTGAACGAGAAGCTTTGGAGCACATGAGTTTTGAGACATTTGCGTTGAGCATGAAGCTCTGGAACACATGAAAAGGTAAATTGGAAGTGTTGGGCATAAACCCTGGAGCCTTCCATGTTGATGTTGAGCATAATCTTTGGAACATCGGATCCTTGGCCATTGTATCCCTCGGTGTATCCCAAAAGTACATCCTAGCATTAGTGTTGAGCGAGGATCTCTAGAATTGCAGTAACTTTGTAACTCCTTGTTTGTAGCATTGAGTATGGGCTCTAGATAACTGCCAGGAGTTACTGAAAACAATTAATTATGTCGAGTGAAAAAGACTCGAGAAAATATTGATCACATTTGACTTATTTATAAGTGATTAAATGAAATTTTTAATTTCTGTATCTCATCAAGTACTGAAGAACTACCATGTTATACAAGGAAATCCAACATACAAGGATGTTTAGAGTTTCCTAGCCTAGTAGACCTAACCACCTACCTGATGACCTTAATGAGGAAATTGTCATAAGCTTAGGGATCATAAGACATAATACCCAAAGACAAATGTTAACAAATAATGTATATTATTAGATATTTTATACATGGTATGTATAAAGAGTAAGCATACTAATAATATTAATAACATAAGAAAGACGTAAAAGATCCATCTATAATTGTTATTACTAAAAGAAAACTAAATATTATAATACCTACAAAAGTCCAATTAGGAACTAGTTAAATGTTCCTAAGTTAAAATATTGAAAGTACCTAAACTAAATAAAAAGGGTTAAATCAAGAAATCAAATGATTCTTGATTTAACTGCCCCTTTGAATGAAAAGTCTATCTACAAAGTCCCAAGACAAAGAGAGGCTTGGGGATCTCTTCCATCTTTTTGGAGTCATTATTCTGACTCATTATTCTGAAGAGAGTTCTTGGAGAACACTTTCCTAAGAGGAAAAATGAGAACTGATCCAAACCTGAAATACCAGTTAGGGAAGCCTCACCTTAGGAGCTGTAAGCTACTTGGATGTTGGAACCAACTCTGGGGGATCTGGATTAAAACCAAGAACGGTTCAGGGTCATAGTTAGGTGGAACATGGTTTGATAATCTATAAAGAGGTTAGATATGCCTATGAAGTGTTAATGCTGGATAATTTAGTGTGCAGGTTTCATCCATTGGGATAGATTTACCTTCCAGGTATGAGGTTCTTGGCTTCCTATATTTCATTATCAAGTATAATTTCTAGTTAGAATATGAAAGTGTTTATGTTTAAATTATAACCCTATGTTGTTGGCAAGGGGTCGGGGTGAGAGCATAGTGTTGAAGCAGCTGTGCAAGCTCATGCGGTATCGCGCAAGGGCCATTTAGCACGATAAGCAGAGAAGTAATCATTTTTTGAATATTTTATGTATATGTTGACCAAATTCTGTTGTAATAGTTCAATGGCAGTTAGAAGCTAGTTAATAGTGGACCCTTGATGTAAAATCATAAGCCTATTTATAGATCCATTTTTGTGATTATAGACACGAAATGATTAAGGGGCATAGCAACACACTTGGCGCACTCTGCTATGTGGAGATTGTTCTGTCTTGACTGTGATTTTGTATGGGGTTCTTTCTGTTGCAATCTCTGGTTTTGGAGAAGGATTGTATGGTGTGGCATATTGGGAAAGATTAATATAATATGTGTTGAGTATGGGTTGATCCTTATCTATTTTCATAGATATGTTATGATGTGGCAACACTGCTTTTTGTTACAATGATTGCACTATGATTTATATAGGTCTGTTATGATGCTATGACTCCATTTTTGTCACAATGATGCGATCTAGTTTCTCATTTCTATGTTAATGTGATCTGTTGATTATAATTTTATGTAATCTCTGTCCATGTTTGATGCGGTATGATGTTCCATGATTAATGTTGCGGTATGGTATAATGGTCGATTGAGTCATGATATCCATGTCCTCCTTCCTCACTATCGAAAACTTGGTTCTGACAGCTCTCCCTTGAATGCCTCAGGTGATACCTCATCTTCTTTGTAGACATTGCTAGGAAGGATAAAACCTCTCCGGGCCAGTGCTCAGGGAGACTGCATTATAGGACGTCGATGGAGTGGGAACCCTTGTCGACGAAGCTTTGTCGGTGGGCTACGCCAACAAATTGTTCTGTTTCCAGGACCGAGTTGCAACTAGGAGGGGGATATGTTCTAGCATACGACTCGATTAGAGAATGAGGAGTGGTTTGATTAGAAGTTGTGGGATTTTGCTGAAGCTAAAAAGCAAAATATGAAGTTGTCGACAAGCCAATCGCTGGCTAGATACATCCATGATGGTCCTCATGAGTGGTACTTTTGTGAATTTTTGGTACTCTTGCATGAATGGTTGACCAAGCTTGCTAAGTGGAAGACGAATTTCCAAGAAGGAGATCCAACATCCTGGACCCCAGAATTGATCTAGGCGCTGCAGGAAACTAACAACAAGGCATAATGGGCAGTTGAGGTATAGTTGGATAGTATCTTAGAGAGATACATCACTAAATTTTCTATTGATACTAATAAATCTTTCAGTGAAGCAGAAAGGGAATTTTTTGGTGGACCTCGTGGCCGGTTCTTATTGTCGCTACCACTGTCGATTAAGCAACTAGTATGTGAAAAGGGTACCCTAAAGATGGACCAAGAGTAGTGGACCTATGGTGTACAGGGGATGTAGGCACTATGACCGAAAGGGGGGGAAATGCATAAGGAAATAAGGGGTATATGGGCATGATTTCTGGTGAGAATATAAATCTTGTTGAAGAAACAAGTGGTTGTACGAGGGGAGGAGCAAGGTTTCAAGAAAAGAGGCAGAGGATGGGAGAAGGTCCTACTGAGGTCGAAGTGTGATACCCTAAACAACAACCACATGGGATGAAGCGAACTTTCTATGACAACAAGAATATATAGGCTCAGGCTACACCTAGAAGAATGACATGATCGAACCCCAGTAGCAATGTGCCTACTACATGCATTACTCCACCACAAGGAAGAAATGCACATTCTACTTCAACTTGCTCGACATGTCAACAACATTCTAGTAATAGAGTACCAACTGGAGGAATAAGGCCCATGATGGTGGGTGATGAGATGAAGTTGCCAATATTCAATGGAAATGGCACTCATGATCCAAAACAATATTGGTTCTTATGTGAAGCAATTTGTACTGCTCGACAAACTATTGATGATGATATCAAGAAAAGTCAGTACTTTGAGGGGTCGTGCATTGGAATGGTTTATGAGATTCACGTGAGTACCTTAGGGAGGTACTACAAAAACATTGGATGAGATTAGGATAGGGCTATTTGAGGAATTTAAGAAGATGAAGTCTGAAGCTCAGTACATTATTGAATTAAAGGAGATCAAACAATTCCCCAGTGAAATGATTTAGGATTTTGATCAGCGATTTAAAACATTGATGGCTCGGGTAAGTTTTTATATCAGTGATGTCCAGCACAAAGAATGGTTCATTGCAGTGCTTATACTGCATATTTGGAAACCATTAATGCAGCAAAATATTGCGACAGAGGGTGAGGCTCTGGAGACTCCAATGAAATTAGAAGCATCACTGATAGGAGAAACTTTCATTGGAATGAATCAAATTCAGGCACAGCTGGACAGTCTAACACTGCAGCTGCAAGACGTCAAAAAGGCCAAGGAGGATCGTGATGATCTTTGGTATACCTGTTGCCATGTAGGTAGACATACCAAAGACACCTGTCCAACATTCTGAAATTATTTACTATCAGGAGCCCCTAACCCGTTGAGTGGTGCCGGTACACCATGGTGTCACATCTTCCAGGTCTATGGGCATCAACACGAGAACTGTGATTACATGCAGAGGATGGTTACCAAAGAAGAAAGTTTATACTATACATTTTGTTGGTCATTTGGACATGATGACACGAACTGCCACACTTATGATTTGCTTCAAGAAAGGACATATGATTCATACTTTGTGAAAAGGGAGGAACCACAGATAGCGTAAGCACCACCACAAGTACTACAACTAGCAACATAGGTACCGCATACACCATAGCCTCCATTCCATTTCGTCCCTGTGCAACCTCAGCCACAGTTTGTAGCACAGCTGCAGTCATTAGAGGAAATTTCATTTTAAAATGGGCCTTCAAAAATTAATAAAATTTCCATGTCATCGCGTATTAGCCAATCAAAATGGTTTAAAATTAAAAAATGGAGCACCTGTTAAACAATTTTTTAATATAAATTTGGGGATAGGTATCATAAAAAAACTACTTTTTTTGTTCGTATTTTCAACATATCTCCTTGTGTTTTTACTCAAATTTTGATTGGGAGAGTTCGTTGGATGCATAATTAAATTTGCATCCAACGAGTACCCACTTGGCATACTTTTTACAGGCCCTACTACCCCAAAAATAATAAATACCTAAAAAAATGTGATGATGACACCATCATCACATTTTTTTTAGGTATTTCTTATTTTTGGGGTAGCGGGGCCCATCAAAAGTATGGCAAGTGGGTACTCGTCGGATGCAAATTTAATTCTGCATCGAATGAGCTCTCCCATTCGAAATTTGAGTAAAAACATATGGAGATATGTCGAAAATACGAACAAGAATGTAGTTTTTTCTTTTCTTCCTCCAAAATTAATAAATATTATTTTATTATTTTAACTATTATTTTATTAATTTTACTTAGGAGGCCCATTTTGAATTGAAATTTACTCTAATGATGCACCACAACCACAAATAGTAGTACAACCACAATATAGCTAGGTGCAGGAACCACAGTATAATCAGCCATAAGCTGCGCATTATGTTCAGCAGCAACTGAACCTTCCACAGTAGGAGCTGGCTCAACCACAGTTTCAATAGGGAGGAACCCGTGGAGGATTCCAAGGAGGATTTAGGGGTCAGGATAGAGGCTTTCGCCATGGAGGCGGATGAGGTCGGGAATCCATTCAGTGTTATAAATGTGGAGTATTCGGGCACTATCAGAGAGAATGTCCTCATGCCCAGTGTACAGATTGTGCAACCAGTGATCATAATGTCGAGAATTGTCCTCAGTTGATTGCAAAATGGAAAGCTGGCCATATTCCCTAGTTGTGGAGCACCCAGAATCAGAATCAGCCTCTATTCTAGGTGTAGAATTAGCCACCCCTGCAAGGTCGGATCCAACCACAGAATCAAATGTAGACTTAAAACCCACCCCAGGCTCAGAATATACCAATGAATCAAGCGACAAATCAGTTGTTGAATCAACACTCACTAGGAGCTCAAGCCTAGAACTTAAGTCAAGGACCCACTATTACAGCAATCCATGCAGAACCAAGGATGAAGGATGTCGACGTCAGGATTGTCACTCATGCTGGTGAACCAATTGGTGATGATGGACTGTGGAAACCTATTCGACTTGCCAGCAAGAAAAAAATTGCATTTGATATTGCAACAGAAAAAGACACTTCCTTTAAAATGAAGCGGGCAATTGAGAGAAATCCAGGTAAGTTGTCAATTATTGATATGCTTTCCTCTTTTGATCCATCTATAGAAGCAATACCATTGCAACAGCATGGCACTGCGCAAGTTTTTTGAGAGTTGTCTATCCCTGGCAAGGGACATGGATGCTCTTGTCGAGCTTGAGACATTGTTGCACCTCCCAAATAAGGTAGTAAAGGATTCCACTATGAATTTCCTACAAAAAAGGAATGCATGCAAGGAAATGAGGATGAATATCCAAATTGGGGATTATGAGGTTGAATCGATCATTTTATACCTTCGATCTTATGTAAACATCCTAACAAAGAAAACATGGCAATTGATGGGGAAACCCACACTAGGATGGTCAGCAGTACAGCTACGGTTAGCAAACCAGGAATAGGTTCATCCAATTGGTCAGGTCTCAAACTTGGTTGTCGACATTGAAGGTATGAAAATGCGCATTGATTTTGATGTGATAGAAGTTGTAGAAGATGGTGGTTCCTATCTAGCACTAGTCGGAATTGGGTGGGATAATGATATCATGGAAGCTTTCAACTTCAAAAATCGAGTTATGACATTTGAAAACAAGGATGTTAGGGTCTTTGCTCCTATGGACCCTCAGGAAGGAAATCACTATATTGAACCAGTAAAGGATGAAGTTGGAAGAAGTTGGGATCATTCGTACAACATCTCTAAGGACTATATCCATCCCACTGTCAATGGCGAACTTGGATGGCGTAGCACAAGTTCTGCATCCTTAGACTCTAATGATGCTCTAGAAAATTGGCAGAATTGGTTGCATGAGCTATCATTCAGAAAGTGTGGGTTGGTTACATAGTCTCTCCAACATGCTACAACTAAGACTATCGAGTTACCCATTTATGAAGGATTGCCCAAACTCTGTAAGTTCTTTCAATAATTTGAAGAGAAGGTGTTTGAACCACAAATAATATTGGATAGTCTTAACATAGCACTGAAGGCTATTCCGTCCCATTGGTGGGAAACACACAAACAAACGATCCATGACTTGGAGCAGTGCCATAGATTGATGATGATTCGTTTTGGTGATATAGAAGTCTACCATGTCGGGAGATATGATGGAAAAAAGACATTGCCAGTCGTTTGATTGAATGTCAGGCGTTATGTACATCACAACCCAGAGATGAGTGGGTTCACGCTTTTTTCCACACTCTAGAAGAAATGTCGTATAGAATGAACCCGCGATACAAGGATAGCGTGAAAGCTCAAATTGATAGGATGTTTGATGCTGGGATAATCGAACCAGTAGAAGAATCAGAATGGATAAATTCGATGGTAGTGCAAGACAAGAAAATGGGAGAAATCCTCATCTATGTTGATCTGAGAAAATTGAATGATGCATGTGTACATGATCCGTTCCTGGCCCCTCTCATAGATGAAGTCCCGAAAGGTGTACGCTCGATTGCTTATAGAATGCTCGAGACTCATTAAAAATGAAAATTAAACTATGTGGAATAGTCCAGATGTCGTCCATTTTCACTCTTTTCAGTTTCCTAAAGAGATCATGGACCATATGCTCATACCTCCCACATCTTAAATACTCAATACTATGAAAACAATGTCCAATAACTACCATACTAAGCTAGCATCTAGAATTCTAAGAATGGCTCTTATTCATCTTAGTATAAATCTGGTCATAATGGTATAATATGTCTCACTTTCTAAACTATCAATAAAGCACATATTTCTCATGGATTCTACTTCAATATTATCATACTTATTAATATAAGATAAATTTATTAATGTCCAAAATTTGAATAAAAACCAAAATGTAAACAAAAGGATCTCCCTTTCCATTGGATTATTTCTATTTACTCCCAAGTTGCATCATCAAGACCAACCATCATATCAGTTTTCTTAATTTTTAATTTTCATCATATAATGCCCAAGCTCAACTGCTTATAGAATACCCAAAACTCATTACAAATGCAAATGCAACTATGAGGAATAGTCCATATACCATCCATTTTCACTCTTTTCATGAGAATTAAAGTTGATTTTGGCTTCAATTTTAATCCATATTTAAGGATTGTTTTGCAACAAGGTGTCCCCATTGGTGTTGGGTTTCGTGATTGGAGGTTAGGTGGGTCTCAAAAACTGCACATGAGACTCAACCTACCCATTGTAGGGATTTCATAAGATGTGTCCCATGGTTGATTCTAGTCCAAGCAATGGGGACACATAACAAGAAATAGAAAATGCAACGAAAATTGTGAGGCCAACTTGAAAATGGTGCCTCTTTTGGTCCCCTTGTATGGCGATGCTATATACCCTCATCTTCCAATATTATAGAAAATCCTTTGTTTTTTGTTTATAAGAGCAATTTGTTTCGTTGTGGGTTTGACCTAGGTGATTTGATAGAGAAAGAGACCTTTGTTCTCCATAAGCCCTTGTATTTTTTAGAGAGTTTCGGGCATACCATGTTGGTATAAGGAGGGATAATTCAATGGGTTTTCATAGGAGGAGGTGCATCTAGGATAAATTTGAGCATAATTATTCCAAATTGAATGATGGGAAATCCAACAACAACATATAAGCATGGTGTTAACAATGAAATTGTTCCTAAATTTTTCTCTTTTTTTGATCGTTTCTTTTTAAATTGTTTGACTCTTATTCACTTTTCATTTTATTTTATCTTGAATTTTAACATTTTTGAATGTCTTTATTGTTTATGTTATAGTTTTTCATTTGAATTTATTTTACCCCTAAGTGGCTTATTAAATGTTATATTTATTTCAAAGTTTTCAAAATACTTATTTAGGTTCATTCTAATTTTTATATTCAAGGTTTAACTTCTATTTTGAGTGTGTTTTCCCAATTTGTCATGTTGAGGTATTCCTACAGTGCAAAGTTCAAATCACATACATTACCACATTGTAGGAATCTGAGATCATGAAAGATCATGGTTCATCAACGGCGGGAGGTTCCTCGTTGCATGCGGTGATGAAAAAATACCTATAGACACATATTTGATGAATTGTGACATATGTAAAGCTCATTAAATTTTATCATTCAAGAAATCACCAATTTGAGTGGCCATGAGTTATAATTTGGGGGTTAGGAATTTCAGAGTAGAGGAACATGATTGGGGATGATTATGATAATATTGTTGAAGATGAAATAATGAAAAATATAGATGATTCAAATCCTAAAGAAGCCAATAGCAAAAGAATCCCTAAAAAGAAAAAGAGATGCATAGTTATGCTCTATTTTTTCCTTGTTTTCATCATTGCAATTGAGCGTGGGTCACGAGCTGATGGAGATGAATTTTGAAAAATAAAATATTTTTTTGTCCACAATAGACTTATTCACAAAAACCTCCCTCATTTTTGAAACAGATTTCATCGTTTGAAATATTCGAGTTGATCTTTGGGGCCTATTTTTCAAGGTTTAAAATATTTAATAATTTACTGTTTTATTCACAAATGTTCGACACGTATTTCAATCAATTGGAAATGAATTTTTAAAAACTATGATATTTTTTTTTTCATAATGCACTCATTTAAAAAACCTCTCTCAATGTTCGTACAAGTGTCCTGAATCAAGAGATATAGAGGCATCTTTAAGACCCCATTTTTCAAAAATTCGCCAAATTCCCCCAAAATCCGATTTGCTATTTTTGGTTAATTAGTCTTTAAAATTCAAATTTAATTTATAACTACTTGATGTAATTGCTTTAAAACTTTATCTAGAAGGAATTTATCAAACTTCCCTATTTTGTAAATGATAAAAGGAAGAAAATCTAGACTATAAAGGTTTATGTCCAGTTTATCTTATACAATACAAACCACTTTATCTTATCTATTGATTTTGTTTATGTCCAGTTTGACCACTCATCTTGTGATTTCATTTCTTGATTAAGGTTTTATTCATGTGAATGCTCACATGTTGTGGACAAAACCAGTACTATGGTGTGAATGTTTATGATTAACATTTATCATTAAAACCTTTATGTCTCAGTTCTTTGTTTGCTTTATGATTTAGTTCTTGTATTAGTTTGATATTTGATTAGCTTCTTGTGAATGAAAGATTCAAACCAAAAAATTACAAAAAACAATTGCCATTTTCTTTCAGTTGTTTTGAGATTGTACTAGCTTGTTTCCTTTGTAGTATAGGAACAATTTATAGCACAAACATATTTGGCATCATTGTCGAGGATGGAGGAGGGAAGATATCTTCCCTGGGAATAATGACAATGATCAGATCCAGCTTTTGATGGTGAACAAGGGCTGGTCACATATTCAAAACTACATCATTCACCTGGAGACTCAACTCCATGAAGGAAGAACCTGTTTGAGACTTCATTGATACATGACAACAATAGCAATGGAAGCTATCTTTTCTTGGAGCTTTCAACCTTTCAAATTTTCATCTATTCCTATTTTTCCACATCCAATGCCGACTATAACCTAGCGGGGTGATTATCTTCCTAGATTAGAAGAAGCAACTATGATCATCCATGTCATCACTTATTAAATTTTCATAAATGCATGCTTGAATATGATTTTTTTCATGAGGATGTCTTAATCAATATGTTCATATTTTCTTTAGACAAACATGCTTGTGAGTGGTGTCAATCCCTTCCTATTTCTAGTATCCATTCTTTGAAGGATTTCCACATGGATTTTAATTCACATTACGAGAATATTTACTCGGTTGAGATCCTTTTTGAAGAATGTTGTGAAAAGTTGAAATCTTATATTCAGCAAAAAATAGATTTTTCCTCATATGATGAGCTTTATGAAGATCTTGATGAAAGAGAAATTAAGAATGGAAGTGAATGTTTTACTAAAAATATGGATGAAACTCTTTCTCTTTCTAATTCCTGAGAAGAAGGTGTCCAAGATATCATTGATGATAATACTGATTATTCAATAGTTTTAGATGCATTATATCTTGTCTTTGATACACCTAATATCTTAGATTTAAAAGATGAAATAGTCGTAGAAGAATATTTTTCTTCTGTTCTTTAAAAGGTTCCCCATGATGTATTTTTACCTCAGATTGAAGAGAAAGACCAAGAGATTTCTTGTTTTTCTTTGCAAGATAAAATCATTTTGGTTTCACCTATCTATGATGAGTTTTTAGATGAAGAAGAGAAAATCCCCCCATCATGTTTTGTTTATTTGAGGAGCATCCAGTGGATGTGTGACAACTCTGAATTAGATTTTCATGCGGAACAACATTGTGTGGAATTTAGCCATCCTAAATCTGTAGAAGGCATTGAGAAGCGATCTCTAAAAATCAGCAGGGTTGCATTCATCATGATTCAACCTGAATCTGTGGACAATATCAAACAACATATGATTAGTAAATAAATTAGTATGCAGCCATGTTCAAATTTGTAGGTAGCTGAAAGTGGAAACCATTATGAGGAAGAATATATGCAAAGATGAGTCTAATCTTCATATGAAGCAGTAACAAGAGGCATTCCTTTATAGCTTCATTGATCTATTTGTTCATTATAAGAGTCTTTGAGCAGTTCAAATGTCATATTGTCTTTTTCAAATGAAGGTTTTCTTTTATGTTCTTTTGAAACGCATTTTGGTATTCCATGGGCTCGTTTATTCATCATCTCCATATCAAAAGTTTCACCAGTTAGTGAGATATTAGTATGGATTCATTGGAATCATGACTTTACTTGATCAAGAAACAATGCAGTGGATTAGAATAGGGATTTGTAAATAAATAAGCTCATCTCTTGAGCATGGTTTCAGTTTGTAGTGTGCAAGTGTGGTTTGGAATGAGCAGTTTCATTTTGTTTTTAATAGTGAGAAGAACAGGGTTACAAGTTTGGAATAGATTGGGGAATGAGATACAAATGAATCGATCACCCAATGAATAAGAGACAAGGTCTACATGATATTGAAACGTCGCAAGGACGATTTCATCCCTCGATAGGAGCTAGATGTTAACACTGAAATTGTTCCCACATTTTTCTCATGTTTCGATCTGTTTCGTTTAAATTGTTTGAACCTTATTCACTTTTTATTTTATTTTATCTTCAATTTTAATAATTTTGAATGTCTTTTATTGTTTATGTCATAGTTTTTCATTTTAAGTTATTTTACCCCTAAGTGGATTATTAAATGTTATATTTCTTTCAAAGTCTTCAAAATACTTATTTAGGTTCATTCTAATGTTTATATTCAAGGTTTAACTTCTATTTTGAGTGTGTTCGGCCAATTTGTCATGTTGAGGTATTCCCGCAGCACAAAGTTCAAATCGCATACATTAGCATGTTGTAGGAATCTGAGATCGTGAAAGATCATGGTTCATCGATGGTGGGAGGTGTCCCATTGCATGCGGTGATAATAGAAGACCTCTAGACACATGTTCGATGAATTATTACATATGTAAATCTCATTGAATTTTATCATTCAAGAAATCACCGATTTGAGTGTCCATGAGTTATAATTTGGGGGTTGCGAATTTCAGAGTAGAGGAATGTGATTGGGGATGATTATGAGCATATTGTTGAATATTAAATAATGGAAAAGGTATCAGATTCAAATCCTGAAGAATCCAATAGATAAAGAAGCCCTAAAAAGAAAAATATATTCATAGTTATGCTCTATTTTTCCCTATTTTGGTCATTTAAAATGAGCGCAGATCATGAGCTGATGGAGATGAATTTTAGAAAAATAAAAGAGGATTTTTCCCACAATATAATCACTCACAAAAAACACCATCAATTTTGAAACAAGTGTAATATTTTGAAAGATTCAAATTGATCTTTACGGCCTATTTTTCACGGTTTAAAATATTTAATAATTTATTGTTTTAGGTACAAATTTTTGTCACGTATTACAATCAATTGGAGAAGAATTTTTAAAAACCAGGAGAGGTTATTATTCATAATGGACTCATTTAAGAAACCTCTCTCATTGTTTTGATAGGTCTCCTAGATCGAGAGATGTAGAGGCGGCTTTGAGAGACGATTTTTCAGAAATTCGCCAAATTTCCCCAAAATCTGATTTGCTGTTTTTGGTTAATTAGTCTTTAAAGATTCAAAGTTAGTTTATAACTACTTGATGTAAATACTTTTAAGCTCAACCTATAAGGTAGTTATCAAACTCCCCTATTTTGTAAATGATAAAAGGAAGAAATTCTAGACTAGAATTGTTCGATTTTTGTTTCAAGAAGGGCTATGGAGCTAAGGATTTTGGATGTTTATGCAGACTAATACACATGAATCTCATGTAAGATTTTGAAGACTGAGAATGATTTATATATACAATACAAGCCACTTTATATTATCTATTGATTTTTTTTATTTCTAGTTTGACCACTCAGCTTATGATTTCATTTCTTGATTAAGGTTTTATTCATGTGAATGCTCCTATGTTGTGGACAAAACCAGTACTATGCTGTGAATGTTTACGATTTACATTTATCGTTAAAACCTTTGTGTCTCAGTTATTTGATTGCTTTATGATTTAGTTCTTGTATTATTTTGATATTTGATTACCTTCTTGTGAATGAAAGCTTCAAACCAAAAAATTACAAAAAAAAATCCCATGTTGTTTTAGTTGTGTTGAAATTGTACTAGCTCGTTTCCTTTGTAGTCTAGGGACAATTTCTAGCAAAAACATCTTTGGTGTCATTTTCGGGGAGGGAGGAGCGATGATATCTTTCCCGGGAGGAATGACAATGATCAGATCCAGCTTTTGATGGTGAACAATGGTTGGTCACATATTCAATACTGAATCATTCACATGGAGACTACACTCCATGAAGGAAGAACCTATTGGTGACTTCACTAATACGGGACAGAAATAGCAATGGAAGCTATCTTCGCTCAGAGGTTTCAACCATTCAATGTTTTAGCTATTCTAGGTTTTCCACATCCATTGCCAACTATAACTGAGCGAGGTGATTATCTTCCTAGATTCAAAGGAAGCAAGTATGATCATCCTGGTGATTATTTATTAAATTTTCATAAATGCATGCTTGAATATGATTTTGTGCATGAGGATGTCTTAATCAATATGTTCATATTTTTTTTAGACGAACATGATTGTGAATGGTGTCCATCCCTTCCTTTTGCTAGTATCCATTCTTTGAAGGATTTCCACATGGATTTTAATTCACATTATGAGAATATTTACCCAGTTGAGATCCTTTTTGAAGAATGTTGTGAAAATTTCAAATCTTATATTCAGCAGACAATAGATTTTTCCTCATATGATGAGCTTTGTGAAGATATTGATGAAAAAGAAATTAAGAATGGAAGTGAATGTTTTAATAAAAATATGGATGAAACTCTTTCTCTTTTGAATTCCCGAGAAGAAGGTTTTCAAGATATGGTTGATGATAGTACTGATGATTGCATAGTTGTAGATGCATTATATATTGTCTCTATGCACCTAATATCTTAGATTTAAAAGATGAAATAGTTGTAGACGAAGATTTTTCTTCTGTTCTTCGAAAGGTTTTCGATGATTTATTTTCACCTAAGATTGAAGAGAAAGATCAAGAGGTTACTTGTTTTTGCTTACAAGATAAAACAATTTTGGTTTCACCTATCTATGATGAGTTTTTAGATGAAGAAGAGCAAATCGTTACATCACCTTTTGTTGGTTCCAGGAGCAACCAACGGATGTGTGACAACTCTGAATTAAATTTTCATGAGGAACAACATTGTGTGGAAATTAGCCATCCTGAATCCATAGGAGACATTGAGCATCCATCTCTCAAAATCAACAGGATTGCATTCATCATGCTTCAATCTGAATCTGTGGATCATATCAAACAACCTATGAGTAGTAAAGAAATTAGTTTGTAGCCATGTTCATATTTGTAGGTAGATCAAAGTGGAAACCATTATGAGGAAGAAGATATGCAAATATCTTTTGATCTTCAGTTGAAACAGAAGAAAGAGGTATTTCTTTATAGCTTCATTAATCTATTTGTTGATTATATGGACTCTTTGAGCAGTTCAAATGTCATATTGTCTTTGTCAAATGAAGGTTGGATTTCCTGTTCTTTTGAAACACATTTTGGTATTCCATGGGCTCCTTTATTCATCATGTCTAGATAATAAGTTTCACCAGTTAGTCAGATAATTGTATGGATTCATTGGAAGCATGACTTTACTTGATCAGGCAACAACATAGTGGATTAGAATAGGGATTTGTAAATAATTAAGCTCATCTCTTCACCATGGTTTCAGTTTGTATTTTGCAAGTATGGTTTGGAATGAGCAGTTTCAGTTTGTTTTTAACAGTTAGAAGAATAGGGTTACAAGTTTGGACTAGATTGGGGAACAAGATACAAATGACTCCATCACCAAATGAATAAGGCACAACATCTACATGATCTTGAAACCTCGCAAGGAGGACTTCATCCCTCAATAGGAGCCAGATGTTAACACTGAAATTGTTCCCAAATTTTTCTCTTTTTTTGATCTATTTCTTTTAAATTATTTGACTCTTATTCACTATTCATTTTATTTTATCTTGAATTTTAATCATTTTGAATGTCTTTTATTGTTTATGTTATAGTTTTTCATTTTAATTTATTTTACCCCTAAGTGGCTTATTAAATGTTATATTTCTTTCAAAGTCTTCAAAATAATTATTTAGGTTCATTCTAATGTTTATATTCAAGGTTTAACTTCTATTTTAAGTGTGTTTTTCAAATTTTTCATGTTCAGGTATTCCCGCAGTGCAAATTTCAAATCACATACATTAGCACATTGTAGGAACTTGAGATCATGAACGATCATGGTTCATCGATGGTGGGAGGTGGCTCATTGCATGCGGTGATGACATAGAACCTCTAGACACATGTTTGATGAATTATGACATGTGTAAAGCTCAATGAATCTTATCATTCAAGAAATGACCGATTTGAGTGGCCATGAGTTATAATTTGGGGGTTACGAATTTCAGAGCAGAGGAACGCGATTGGGGATGATTATGAGCATATTGTTGAAGATTAAATAATGGAAAAGGTAGCTTATTCAAATACTGAAGAATCCAGTAGAAAAAGAATCCCTGAAAAGAAAAAGAGATGCATAGTTATGCTCTGTTTTTCCTTATTTTGGTCATTGCAATTGAGCATGGATCACGAGTTGATGGAGATGAATTTTAGAAAACAAAAAGAGGTTTTTTCCCAAAATAGACTCACTCACAAAAACCACCCTCATTTTCAAAACATGTGTCAGCATTTGAAATATTCAAATTGATCTTTGCGGCCTATTTTTCCAGGTTTAAAATATTTAATAATTTATTGTTTTAGTCACAAATGTTCATCACGTATTTTGATCAATTGGAGAAGAATTTTTAAAAACAAGGAGAGTTTTTTGTTGATAATGAACTAATTTAAAAACTTCTCTCTGTTTTCACACAGGTGTTCCGGATCGAGAGATATGGAGGCACCTTTGAGCACCAATTTTTCAGAAATTCGCCAAATTTCCCCAAAATCCGATTACCTATTTTTAGTTAATTAGTCTTTAAAGATTTGAAGTTAGTTTATAGATACTTGATGTAACTTATTTAAAGCTCGACCTAGAAGCTAGTTATCAAACTACCCTGTTTTGTAATTGATCAAAGGAAGAAAGTCTAGACTAGAATGGTACGATTTTTGTTTCAAGAAGGGCTATAGAGCTAAGGATTTTGGATGTATATGTAGACTAATACACATGACTCTCACTTATGTTTTTGAAGACTGAGACTGATTTATATATAAAATTTAAGCCACTTTATCTTATCTATTGATTTTTTTTATGGCTAGTTTGACCACTGAGCTTATGATTTCATTTCTTGATTAAGGTTTTATTCATGTGAATGCTTATATGTTGTGGACAAAACCAATACAATGTTGTGAATGTTTATGGTTTATGTTTATCATTAAAACCTTTGTGTCTCAGTTCTTTGATTGCTTTATGATTTATTTCTTGTATTAGTTTAATATTTGATTACCTTCTTGCGAATGAAATATTCAAACCAAAAAATTACAAAAAACAATTCCCATTTTCTTTTAGTTGTTTTGAGATTGTACTAGCTTGTTTGCTTTGTAGTCTAGGGAAAATTTACAAACAGACGGGGTAGAAATATGGATTTCTTAGCTAAACATTGTGATGTTGTTTATAGCAACAAGAGTTTTTCGTAATGGACCAAGAGAACATTGTGATGTTGTTTATAGCAAGAAGAGTTTTTCATAATGCCTTCAGTCCGATGGTGATCCAATAGGTCGTTAGGAGATTCATCAAATTTCGTAGTGGAGTGAGTCATCGCCTATTCGAAAACAATGAAGGAGAGTTCATTGCATAACCAATGGATTTGGAGTGCCATTGGACATTGGATTTTCACCAAATATGAAGTACAGGTCATCCCATAGCCAACAAATATAGGATGTCATTGGAAGTCGCTTATTATACAAAAATAAAGGAGAGGTCATCACATAGCCAATGGTTTTGGGTTCCATTAGATGTCGGATATTCGACAATGGGGTTTTGTAAATTTGATGAGTTTATTTCACTATTGAACTTGATGTAAAATTCCATTGATTTTTTAAAAGAAATAAACTTATCGAATGGCTGACATCAATATGTCGAAAATCAAACATTTAGGCCGTTAGAATTTGTGGTCAAATTCACTAGTGTGTCAATGAAAATTCAACAAAATATCTCCCCCTTTGCCATTGATGACAACAAATCATGATCTCCTGCGAGCATGCTCCCATTTTTTCTTCATCTCTCCCCCTTTGGCATTAATGGTAAAGAGTATTTACATCTGAAATCATTGATCACTAGTCACTGCTCCCCCTGTTAATATGCATGATCCTAGGACATGTTTGTATTCTTAGAGTATCCATCCTTTCTCCTTTGAATTCATCTTCCAGCCTTATGAAATCAATGTTTTCTAAGGTCTTTAAAAGACCTTAGACTTAGCTTGCCATTGGAAACCATTCTCCCTGCACTAGTCAACCTCTCCTATATGTAGTTTCTTGGTCTTCTTCATCTATACTTTCTTCTTGGAACTTATCCTTTCAACACTTATTCCTTCATTTTTATTGGCTTTCCTTGTTGAGTTTTATGAGAAACTTCCCATGGATTGTTTTCATGTATTCCAACAGTTTTGAGCTTTGTTCCCAAAGCCACTGCAATTATAACACCTCCTAGTACGACAATATGCAGTAATGTGACGAACATGGTTGCATATCTAGAACCTAACTAAGTTGTTGGAGCTTCTAGTACTTCTTTGACCAACTTCATTCCTCCATACCTCAGAGTGTCCTTGATTGTGGGCCTTTGTCTTCTGACCATTAAATATTTATGTATTGGGCTTCTTCAGATATTCACTAGTTCTTCTTGATAACATGTATGAGGGATTCCTCCTGGTTGGCTTCTTTTACTTGGACATTCTTGGGATTTGTGACCAAACCCACTCTAGGTGTAGCATCTCAATGTGTAACAAGTAGCAGAAATATGTCGAACTTGGTTACATGTCCAACATATAGCTTTGCCATTATGGATTCCAGCACTTCTTCTTTTGTAGAGTCTATAATCCATAGCTTTATCACCAAATTTATAACAAGAAAAACAATAACCATTAAATCCATTTTCATACATGGTACTTTGGTTCCATCGTGGGGTTGTTTCTTTTCTAATCTTTCTTTGATTGATAGGCCTAAGTCCTTGATGCATTCTTGAACTTCCAAATTATTTTCTGTCATGTGGAGCTACATGGGGATCATTTTTGGATGATGATGGGACCGCTTCTAGATTCTTGGGATAGCAAGTGCCATGTTCATATTTTTCTCCCTCCTTATTGTAACCAAGACCAACCTTCTCAAATGGGTATCTTTGGAAATCCAAGATATTATCTAGGATAACTTAAATTTCCTTGAACAAGAGAAAGGATTTAGTCTTTTCACGTTTCTTCCTGAGACCAACTACCTCCATCTCTAGATTTTGGATTATCTACTCCTTTTCTTCCAACTAATTCTTCAGGATTTATTCTATTCTCTTGGCATCCTCGAGCTGAGTCTTCAAATCAAGATTATCCTTTCTTGTTTCTTCAAGATCTTCTGAGTCTTCACCAGGCTCTTCTTGTTTCCTTTTTTGACGGACCAATTTAGTATTTAGTCGTTCAAATTAAACATCATTTTCTTTCAGTTGATCCCACAACTCTTCATCACTGTGTTTGAGCTTTACCATAAATACTCTCATTGTCATGGTATTCTTCTGATGTTCATTCAAAGAGTCCAAGATTCTCTTTTTGAACCTTTTGAATTCATTATGGTTTAGATTTACTGTGTTTAAGACCCACTAGGATCTAAGATCATTATTCAGCAAAATGAGATGTATATCATGTCCATATTTTGATAGATCATCATAATCTTCTACAAGAACCTTTTCAATGTCATCACACATGTTATCATTACAAGCAAAAGAATCCATACCTTTACTAGAGTCCACTTCTTGATTAACCTCTTCCAATGGCTTGACTTCTGATTCCCGATCTATCTTTTGGATGTCAAGTATTCCCTTTTGATACTCCCTTTCCAAGTTGAACAAAAGGTATTTAGCTGAAGTGTACTCTATTACGCATTCTTTCACTTAACTAGGAAGTTCGTCCATGAGGAACTTCAAGGCTGTAGAATTGTCCTTCTTTGTTTCTTTTTGTGTAGTTTCCTTACCCTTCTTATTGGATGGAATGGGTGGATTGATCACAATATCCCAAAAACTAAAATTCTTCATATATTCCTTCATCTTGATCCTCCAACTAAAATAAATGTCACATCAAGTATGTAGTGCTCTACCTAACCAGTAGAGTACTGTGTCCATTTCTCTGTGATGTTCTCTATCTTAAGCTCATTCTGAGTTAGTTTTTAATAAAATCAAGACATTTTAATCATATTACAGGTTTATATCCATGTCTGTTCTATTAGTTTATAAACATATGAATGTGCAAATATGAACTGTAAACATATTAAAGTAGAAATATCAGCTGTACATTTTTTATAAACTTCATGAATTTTTTGTAAATTAGAGAATAATACCATGCAGGAATTTAGTATCTAAATACCTGGAATTTAAATACCTGGAACTAGCAGTTGTAGTAGATCCAACAGTTTGGTGTAGACCTTGAAAGCTCCTTCACCTTTCATCTTTCCATTCAAGCCTTTATTAACAAAAATGATGTGCCACCCTACTGACCAGCTCTCATCATGTACTGGCCCTAGGAAACCCATGGGTTTCATAGCACCCGAGCCCACAGACCAATAATACCGAGAGCAGCTTCCTTTCCATTCTATATATTTCTTCTTTTTCACCCATTTCTCAGTCATTTCCAGATATCATGGTCCTTGAGTTATCCCCCTCCTCAAGTTTTTCCTCATTCATTTTCTAGATATCCTTGTCCTTGAGTTATCCCCCTCCTCAAGTTTTTCCTCAGTCATTTTCCCCTGATGCAGAGTCAAATTTCCCCCAAAAACATCCCCCCCTTTCTCTTTGATACCTCCCCTAAATACTCATTTTCCTCCTACTTTCTTCCACCTTGCTCGACCTTATTTCCCCCAAATCACTTCATTCACCTACCTCTTTCAGTTTTTGATGCTAGTAAATTATTATAATCATGAATATACATTTATTCATTCAATTGTCCTTATCTCGAGCATCCAAATAGTTAAGGTTATTTAAGTTGAATTGAATAAGTTGGTTGTCTGGCATTTATTAATTTTTGGAATGTTCACCACTGGTCCCTCACAAGATTACAGTTTAATAGCTATTCCTATTCAAATCAACTATGTTGAATAAAATAATAATTTTAGTAATTATCTTGTGTACATGTGAGTATCTCAGTTGTTTTACTTGATCCAAAATCCGATGTTAGTAATCATAGTAATAAGTATTATTATAAAATCAATCATGTCATATCTTGATGGTCATATTACATAGTTCAATATACATGTTTAACCTACACATAATCATTTGGTGTATTAGATTAATAATTATTTTACTCGAGTTATTTCCACTTGGGTTTAATTGGACAATTGACTACATTTACCAAAGAGCGTAATAATAACAATAATAATAATAATAATAATTGTTTTAATTAATTAATTGACTATTTTTAACACAAGATCTGAATAATCATCATAATAATAATAGAAATAATTGTCTAATTAAACTATCGGTTATGTTTACCACAAGAGGCACTATTAATAATAATAATAATAATAATAATAATAATAATACCATTAATAATAATTATAATTAAAGACATTTTATAGTTGTTTGTTTTTAATCACAATTATCATAGTCATGAGCATGTTATCTCTAGATTCATAATCAAAGCACCGTTACGGGTTTAAACAACCCTGGAAATTTTGTTAATGTAAATGAACAATGTTTAAGTCTACGCACGACAACTTTCCGAGGATTATTCTAATTTACGACACTTGATCACTTACGTATTACAGTGTTCACCTATCATTAATGAATATGTTAACTTAACATTCATTATTTTATTAACATATTTACCTATGAAAACCTATACCATTATTGATTGTGTTAAGTATTGGTATGCCAATATTGGTATACGTGTGCAAAGTGTGCATGCGTGGCTAGTGTATGCATAGATCATACGCGTACTATAAGAAAACATCATATATCCTATGTATATATATAATATTAATAACAAAATAATAATGATTCACATGGATAGGACATTCATGGATACAAGACATAACAATCGCAAATTCCTAACCGGATTAACATACAAACATGTAATCTTTTCATCATCATCAATCATTAATTATTAATGAATTAAGTTATAACATCATTATATTTTCAGATTCATTACTCAATCAATTATTTTCAAGGAAGAGTCACCTAGTACTACTAATCTTGGTGTCGTAGATCCCCCCTGACCCAACACAGTACTAGCTATAACATCCTCCCATCCTAACCTACGTTCGTACCCTCCCTATCCTTCCTCTGCTAGTATAGAAGTGGATGTCGGCTTCACCGACCTGACCACATAACAACCTGAGAGCGATAGCGTCGGCTGAACAGCAGACCTAGCCTCTCCTAGCAGGAATCCGACCGTTGTCATCACAACAACATGGGGAGCGTGTCTCAGCATGGCCCTCCCACGACCTCAGGTATCATAAAAACATAGGGTGGAACACATCCATCCCTCTCAACATCCTATGTATTACATGGCCCATGTGTCCTGCAGATTAGTACTTTGAAAACATGCATTCATAATAATATCTCCATTCAATCATCAGTGGGTGCATATTATCAATAACATTTCCTTTCATTGTATAAATCATTAAATTGATCACATCATGGGTCGATATCCATGTACCACATCATATATATATTACATTTCTCAATGATGACAATTAAACATACACTTTCTTTATGAACAAAGGAATATCATGATAACTATAACATAGTAACCTCACAAACATAATCATAACATCACAATCAATGTATCAACATAAGCATAGTAACATCTTAGACATCTATCATGTCATAAATATGGTTTACTTAGTCGAACTGAGTCCAACATTTACTAAGAAAATAAAATGCAACATGTCAATATGTCTAGTCAAATATGGGCATTACATATACTCACCCTTCAGGAAACTTCGTGCCAAAGTTATTGTTATGCATGATTATAAGAATATATTATTATGCATAATATAGGTGTCTTACTACTAGAATTCATTAGTTATGGTAGTCCCACTTGGACCTTTACTTGATCAACCTATCGATGTCATTTTACTATTTTACTTCTTTTATCACCTAATATATCTGAAAAACATATCCTAGTAACTACTTATGACCTCCTTGAGGATCCCCATTTGTAACATGCATCAAGGTTCATTATACCCTACTAGAATCTTATCAATGGGCTGATGCACAATCATGGACTCCTTTAAGGACACTTTAGATGCCACATAATACTGAAATAAACGGAAAACTCTGATTTTAGGTGACAATTAGGGGTACTTCCCTAACTTATTTGAAGATGAAGTAAAAAGAGAAAAGATAGGTAATTGAATCAGATTTCATAATATATAGGGTTTATGCAGAGAAAGTGTGTGCAAATGATTATAAAATTAGTTTCCGTGAAAGTGGGTTTTCAAATTTTCAGCACATCTTAACATATATGTTTGTGCGGGTGCAGCAATATATGAGGTAAATGATGTCCATTTAAGATAAAAACTTGCAGACATATAAAGGACATATGGACCTAGTGCAACACTATTTATTCAGAAATTTTCATGAATTATTTTTTTTATTATTAATTATTGAAGTCAGAAAAGCTTGAAATTAAAACCTTATGTGTGGGTGCAACACATTAGGGGCAAAAATTAATGAAATCCTTGATTTCTTAATATAATATCACAGAGCTTGATCTCGTCTAGTGCACCATATAGTTTTTATGGGAAATGGTGATGGAAA
>LPNX010005973.1:9106-73805 GCA_001517045.1 Pseudotsuga menziesii
TATACGAGTTAGCAATTCAATGAAATTTTCTAGGTTTGCAATCAGTATCTTCACTTTGCAAATGAAATGAATAAAACGTAAGAGCATAGTTCAAAACATATCATATTTTTACAGCCAAGCTCAATATATTTGAGTTATTTAAGATTATTGTTCATAATTGCCTTGCTTTGCAATCAATGTTTTTCACTTTGCAAATGAAATGAACAAAATTTAAGAGCATAGTTCAAAACAAATCATAATTTACAGCGAAGCTCAATATATTCAAGTTATTTAAGCTGGTTGTTCACAACAATGGATTAAAATAATATTATGTAAGTGTTTTGTTTAAAGTTTGTTTAAAATCATTATAGAAAATGAATGGTGTTTCATATATATATAATGAGATTATAAGCTTTAAGAGTTAGCGAAAGTATTATGAGGTAAATGTAACATCTCTCTTCAAAGTTGGAGATATTACGTGTTCGATTTTCTTGATCCCTTTGAAATTAGGCTTCGTAATCAGGACCAACAGTTTACCCCATTTACCATTCATGAATCATGAAGAAGTACTTGAAAATTTTTCCACGAAATTATTCCTTGTAAAAAAATTTAAAATTATGAAACTATAAACTTTGTAAACTATTTAACTAAAATCTATTGAATAATAAATTTAATTTGAAACATATCATTGCAACCAAGTTGAACCTGTATATTTGAATTTCTATAAAGGTTCACATCATGTACCCTAATCTACTTAGAAAATAAACTTAATTATGCATTAAAATTTTCATAATATTTCAAGGGATTATAATGTTTTATTTTAAGCTGGTTGTTAAATGTTGTTTACAACTTATTGAGAATAAGTGACTAAGATGTTGTGGTATAAGGTTGTTGTTAAATTCTTATTGTTTTAGAACAAGGGATTAAAATGTTGCGTGTAAAGTTGTTTAGAGGTTGTTCATCATTACATTACATTAGCAAGAAAATAACATCTTATGATACCCATAGTTTCCTAAGATCCAATAGTGGTTGTCACTTTATTGTTGGCACTCAACCAAGTTTTTCTTGATACAAATACCAAACATTTTCATAGAATTTCATATTATATAAACAATGATTTTACTACTTCTATTTCTACAGGATTAGGTCATCTATAATGTCTTATTGTCTTTTTTGTTTGCTAGAATCTTCTTGATTTGCGGGAGTAGCATTTGGTTTAGAAAACCACGACCCAAGGCATATAAGCTGCCAAAATCACTTGGGGATCGCATTCGGTCTAGGCCACACTAACCCTCAAGTGGTTGGATTTTGAGTGTCTCCTCCCAACTAGCTCACCTCTTAACAGAATTGATCCTAGGTCGCCCTGTTGACGAGACCCACACCTTAACCGAATGAGCTAACGAAAATTGGCATCTATAATGTGTTATTATTAATATTGATAATCAAGTAAATATCAGATCACATCTATGTTATGGGAAGAAATGATTCATCGTCATTATAAACCTCTATGACATGCATTCATATGAATTATTGGTTTTCTATTAAACCAACATAGACCTATCTTAAACTCGAATCTATCAAGCACCAAGAGATATCCAATTTTTAGCGATATAGTTTTTTTTACATGTTTATTTTATGAACCAACATAGATTTTTTAACAACTTTTTATTTGGGTTTATATTTTTATTTTATGAGTTGACATGGATTTTTTTAATTATCTTTTATTTAGTTTTAATTAATTTATTTATTTTATGAGCTGACATGAATTTTTGTAATTAATTTTTATTTTTGGTAACATAACGCTACGTTACATGACAACATCTCCTAACTGTAAAGCACTTAGCTACTTTCAATGCAATTAAAAAAAATATACTTTTCATATCAACTACTATAATATTTACCAATTTTATATTTAAATTCTTAACTTTAATAAGTTATAAACTTCTTATAAAGTGTTTCCTTAAATCTTTTATAGTATTCAATTTTAAACACAATCGGGAAAGATGGTAAGTCCTTTAGATTCTGTTTAAAACCATATGATTAAGCAATAACATGTTGTACTTATGGCATTCATAATTGTCACTATTATAGTGGCACTATTAATCTATACGAGGGACCTTTTGACCTTTGTTTTCGGCTAGTTTTTACCATTTTCTGGTCATAGATTTTTAAAAAGTCCAAAAATACTGCTAGATTTTACAGAGTGTAGGTGATGGGGTTTTCCTGTCGCCTCATTTCATTTTTGAGCTTAAAATCGCCCAACAAACAACATAAATTACAAATTTTGTGCATTAAATTCACCTGATTCCAACATAAAATCTACCAAAAAGTCAAATCGTCCTCTAGTTAGATAGCTTTAGTGTATACTTAGTTAAATAGCTTTAGATAGCTTTACATGTATACTACTTATCACATTTATGAGTGTATCTATGATACTGACACTACCAATCAATAAATGATGGCTTAAGAATCGAAATATGATCCAAACCCCAAGGCAAGGCTATACATTTTATAACACCAATTTTAATGACAATTTTTAATGGGAAGCAATTATATGCCATAAAACTTATTTAGGTATTACTTAAAAATTAAGGTCATTTGTGAACTTTTATCTTTCCAACCACCAAATTCGTGGTATAAATTCAATAACTTATTTAGACAAGTATCTAAACAGATATATTGGATCCTATATTTCATTTATTCTAATACTTGGATGGAAAATATGATTATAATATGATTAATATATAAGTTGAGTTGGGTATCCTATATTTTATATATTTATGATACTTGGATGGAAAATGTGCTCGGTATATAAAGTTAAGTTTGTCATGGAAACCTAACTAAGTTTATTTGAAGTCAAAAATATTTCTTAATAGATAGGTGCATAAATGAGTTGAACAAAGTTTAATAAAAAAATATATTAGTTTAGTTAAATAAATTTAATTAGATTTTTTTACAAGAAGTATTTTTATGTTATAAAAGGGTTGTGGTCAACCAAATCAGCTAATAAGTACATATGAATTCAAAAATTTATGCAACATGTTTTTTTTTAATTTAACTTTTGAGTTGAATTCCTTTCCTAAACTTCTTAAGAAAACAAAACAATATATGCGACCGCCTTCATTTCTATAATGGTATTAAGTTACAAAGGAATCCAAAATCAAAATACAAAAAGGGACAACATGGAAAAATTAAGAAAAAAATTGCCCATTGTGGGCTTCATCTATCTAAACATCCTCATTCTCGTGCTTTCCATCTCTCTGGTATTGAGCTTGCCCAATCATTCTTATACCTATCTACTGCATTGTAACCTCTTCCTTTGCATTCTCCATTGTTGATCATTCTGAAAACATTGACTACCATGATACTAATAGGGTCCTTGAGAAAATCCAAGGATCATGTTGTAGTGCATACCCATTTTCTTCGCCAATATGTCCATTCTAAAGAAAATCCAAGGATCATGTTGTAGTGCATACCCATTTTCTCTACCATTATGTCCAGTCTAGCATTGTCCTCTTGCAATATGGTTTTCAAATCTATTAGAGTTTCTAAGTGATTAATTAGGTGACTGATGGCTTGTCTCATGCCATCCGTTTATTTATGCATTATCATTACCATTTTATTTTAAATCATAAATATTATTAGACTTTGTCGCTATCTTTCACACACCTGGGGGTTAACCGCAACATAAATATTCAAGTTGGTAGGTGTGTCCTTGGGGGCAAGTTTCGAGTCAAGTACTGTCACTTGATCTTGTCTCCTCCGTTTAGGAAAAAATCCTAACGAAGCCAAGGGGGTGGTCCCTAAGAAAGAGTTGTCTAAGGCTCTTTAAGTTTTAATCGTTATTGATGGAAGTAAGTTGTTTAAGAGTTTTTTGAAGTAAATTCTGATATAAGATTGTTTACAAATTTCAGTAAGTCTTCAACAACATAACATCAACACATAAAGCATGATTACAATAAATACAGATCAGATCAATGCCAATGGAGTCAAAGTGAAATAATGTTGTTGAAGTAAAATGTTTTGCAAATGTGTATTGGTCAGTTTTAATTATTAAGAGATGAGTTGAATTATGGAAAGGGAATTCTCGATATACTTGAAGTACTGAGAATGTGTCTGAAAGATGACTAAAGTGGTTTCTCACTCAGAAATGTGGTTTGAATTGGAGTCTCTGAGAAGGTGTCCAACACTACACTGAAAAGGGTGTAGTGTAAGTGTATCTCAAGATCACTACTCAATTGTCCCCACTTCCTTTGAAGAATTTTCCCACGATTGTTAACTATCCTACGCTGAATTTTCGTAATGTTACTAAGGGGAGTTTATTTTATTAATGAATTATTAGATTAATGTGAAGAAATTAGAAAGTGTCGAAAACCGCTTTTGATTTCCCAACGATCAGGGAAATCCCGCAGAGGGAAAGAGCATACACGAGTTGACGACAAAATTTTTATTCCAATTTGATATAAGAAATAAGTTTGTAAAGTCAAAGTATTAATGACAAATTAGAATTGCAACTATGTGTCACTTTCTGATCATCCACCAATAATTGACAAAGCCTTTAGTTGGTGGTGAGAGCATATTTTGTGGCAATGAGTTGGGTAAGAAAACAAAACTTATTATGAGATGAAATTAAATAAAAAACAACTAATCGATACAACATTTCAAAAAGGAGGATTGTCTGTAAGTGTTAATAAGTAAAATGAAAACCATGAAAGAAACCGTGAATCCCCCCAGGGGGGATGGAGTGTGGGTGTTGTGTAGCCCACTTGATTTCTTTATTATTGAGTTTACAATATGATAATAAAAAAAAGAATTATGATTTTCACCTTGATCCTTGAAAGGGATCGAAAAGCTTACAATGTCTCTGGGAGAGAAAATGAAAGAATAAAATGGATAGAGGATGGAGTTTTTTATGTTTCGGATGACCCAAGACTCGAAATGAATTAAAATTTGAGTAGTATGTACTCCTTCTTTTCTCAATACCTACTAAAAACAAGAGAATTAAATGTATTAGAATATAAAAGAATGTATTAGAATATAAAAAAATTAATCGAAACAATATAAAAAAATTAATCGAAACAAATATATAATATATACTACTCAAAATGCTCATATTAAAATTGTAGATTTTTTTAGTGAAAATGACACTTTGAAAGATAGATCTAGTTTAAGATAAAGTTTTAAAAGTGAACCTAGATCTGATATATATGCTTGAATAAAATCAGATTTTAGATACATAATGATTTATCCAATTTTACTAAGCATCAAGTAACCGAAACCAAGAAGAAAGCTTGAATTTTAGAGAGAAGAGGACTGAAATTCCCAAGCGCGTGCTTGAAAGAAATGAAGGAGAGAGGGATCTACAAAATAATTGTATTAGAAACAACAAAATTGATGTTGTAAAGATAAGTGGATGCAACCGAGCTCCAAGTCCCTTCACTCCGAGGCAAATCTGCAAAAAACTAGGCAATTTCTCAAAAGAACAAGGTTAATCCAGCCATTTCATTAATAACAAAGAAGAAGGAGAGCATAAGTATAACCAGCTACAGTTTGTTACTCCTACAAAATTCTGATAATAAAATGAACATAAGTAACTTGACAAGAACAAATACTTATTGAACTTTAACTGGATATAAACATATCATTTGAAAGAAATAAAGCATGAAATTCCACAGATTTCACCTCATATTTTGATCAAGTCACAAGCTCACAATGCAATCATAGAATAATCTCCAAAACCTTCAATATTTATTAACAAAATATCAACAACATAAGTGTTATCACTTAGAATTTACCTTCGGTCGTGAAAGGATAATCTCAAGGTAACCACAAAACCAATCTTTAGGAGGAAAGATGGCTTCTTTCCTACCTGAGAGGGATCTCTCAATAGATAAACTTAAAGGCCAGATATATTTGGAAAGAAATGAATTTTAATAGTAACAGTGGCTAAAACTGGTGGTCATTGGGCATGGAGTCAAATATGAAAAACAAGTAATGACAATTCTTTGTAATGGAGTTCTTAATAGAGGTAGGGTAGCTACTCTTTTACAGTAAAAATGCTAATTGTCTGGAGATAAGGAAGAGTAAGAAACAACCCATAAATATGTGCATCTAAAGATGAATCCAATATTAAATTTAGCGGAATTTTTTTTGTGAATGCCTGAAAGTAAAGGATGAGAGCACAATATTATGAATTCTAACCCAATATACACTCATTCAAGAATGAAAAGATAACAAAATGACAAGTTACACATGAAATAAATTCACATGAAGGAAAGAGAGTACATATTGTAAAATAAATAACACAAGAAGCTCTGCTGGAAAACCTGCTTGGCTCTGAAATATTTATTAATCTTTTGAAGCTTTCTTACAATAATTAGTTCTTGCTCACGGGTTCCAACCCTCAATACATTGTAAAAAGTTGTTTAAATACATTAAAAAACGATCATTGAGCTGACAACTACTTTGCATGCTAAAAATAGGAAAAAATAACTGCCTTATTACATTTGTCATTTGACTCCTAAACAAGTAACTAATCATAAATCTATTACATTTTTCAAAATAAAACTTGTCTTCAAAATCTCTCAAACTTGTTCATTGATGTAGTTTGTACTTTGTTTTGTGAAACTTCTCAATTGTCTTCCACTGGTCCACCGATGACAACTCCATATTCTCCATTTCTTTATCTAATACTCTCAATTCCACATGGTCTACATATGAAATGGGTTGGGAACAAACTGTCCTAAAAGTATTGATTATCTCAAAATCCACTACTAATTTGTCAACCAGAGTTTTCCCTGACAGATATTGGTTCATATCTTCAAATATATTTTGATCCAATCTACATTTGACCAACAAAGTTTGATATTCTACCTGAGACAAAAGTTTACCATATTCTTCCCAAAAAGAAGGAAAACCTTTTTGAAAAAGGAATGCAAATGAGCTTTTGAAAATCTTCACATGATGTTGCATTATGTCAATCTTTTCCTGCACAGTTTCTATGTGCTGATGCTTTCCTACCACTTTCCGGGCTCCGATGATCACTGTAATTCCGTCCTTAATTCCCATTGTCCTGAAATCTTACTCTGACAAAGTATTTAGAAAATTAATTGTATTATTAGTTGTGTCCACTGGATTTTTATTCAAAGCTTCTTTTACTGCAGTGTTTATTACCATCTCTTTTTCCAAAATATAATTTAAATAAGGCTTGATTTTAAAATCTTCAAAAATGGTCACATCCTAGATGAGATTCCTTTCTCCCTGCATTGGCGATTTCCCAAACAGTTGCTTTACTACTTTTTCATTTTTATCCAACAAGTCTTTATATTTGTTCTCCAATGTTTCCCTTTCTTCTTCATTCTTCAAAACTGCATTAGCTAAATTTTTATTCTGACTTTTTAGACCAACAATCTGTAAGTCCCTCAAATTCACTTGGGACATAGCCTGTACAACGGATTCTATACTTGTTTCTACAACATGATGAATTATTTGTACTTCATCTTCTTCTTTTTTATCTACCTTCTCTTTCTCTAGATCCAATTGTCTTTCATTTAGAACACCATTTTTTTCATTTAAAATACCTTTCGCTTTTTCTCATTCCTTCTTTTCCTCAACAAGCTTCAATAGCCTTGCCTTACTATCACTCATCGCTTTAGCTAGTAGCTCTCTTTATTTTTCTAATTCAATCAATTATGAAGCCTGAATTAACTGTGTTACAGGGATCTTCAATATATTTCTTAACAGCTGAATTGTGTTCTCCTTCTCTGCTAGAATATTCTAAGTGACATCTGCTTTATTTGTTCCATTTCCTATAGCCAACAAATCTCCTTGAAGTTATCTGTTGTTGGTGCACCTTATTCTCAACGCTTTCCTGCCTTAACTGATTTTCTATTTTGGCCTGTGTTGATTGCAATTTGGACTCCTTTAAGGTGGCTTTCATCAAATCGATGTAAATTACTTCACCATTATGCTTATCCAAATGAATCATGTTTGCACTAAGATGTCCTTTAATTTCAAGCTCATTTCAAGTATTCTATTCTTGGTGGAAACTGCTAAATTCAGAGTATTCCTACTATGATCTTTGACAGTTACCAATGAGACTTCTTTACTTGATATTTTCCTGACTTCTGCATATAATTTTGAAGATTGATTTAAATGAATATCCCTATCATCCTTGTACTTGTCATATAAGTCAGCCCTAGATTTAAATTTATCATTTGATGTTTTAGAAACCTTTAAAAATTCATATTGTTGCACTTCAAACCACGAGCCTTTGACCTTTACCGTTCCTTTCTTATTTTTAGTTTTAATTGTCTCTACCATTTCTCTTTCAGATTCAGTCTTTTTCTTTTTGGATGATTCTAAATTATCCTCTTCCTCTGTTTCCATGGCTTCTGAATGGGTCCTCTAACCCATTACTTCTTAATTACTTGCGATGGGAGTGACTACTTATGTTGCTTCTATCATGGCCAATGGATTTTCCTTTGAAACTTTTGTATTCCCCATCTATGATGGATAATCCAACAAATTGACCTTTACAACCAATCCCTCAACTACCTGGTGCTTAAATAGCTTGTTCTTGTTTATCTTCCTTCTTTGTGAAATAATGTGGTGGGGGTCATAATTAACTGCAAAAGCCTTCATAAAATTCATCTCTTGTAACAAATTTTCAATTATAGGGAGTGCCACTTTATTTTTTATAATAAATGGCCCAACCACCCATGGAAATTTAATTTCAAAACCCTTTTTAAAGATGATAAAATGTTCATTCTCAACAATTAGCTTCTGTATTACAAACTCCAAGGAAAACACTCTAGGGGTTAAGAATGCTGGAAAAATATATGGGTCATGAGTAAAACCATACACCCTGATGATGGTGTGTTTTTCCAACAAGAACCAATCTCCTTTTCTCCTATCTAGAGAAAACTGTAAACCCTCCTGAATGTAAGGTAATACTGTAACGTCCCTGACCCTCCGACTGGCGAAGAGGACGCTACCATGGAGTTAACCATTCGGGCTACCAGCCCCATGAACATGTGAATTCATAAAAGATTGCTGAAATAAAATGCTTGAACTAAAACATGCGTATATAGTTATTTATCATACACAGCAGAAGTGACATACATTCATACAAGCATTCAACATGTTCATCATGATCATTAGCAGTAAATAGGATTGCAGAAGTAAAATAGAGAAGATTACTTATCTTTATAAAGAAATTGTTCCGCAACCAGCTATGTCGCTGCAACATTCCACCCAACCATAGGCTAGCACGCTCTTAGATCTTTCAGCAATGCTGCCACCCCCGAGCCGGGCATGACTCCACAAGGATTAAGGAACTAACAGGCTTACCCATAGCAAGGAATAACAACACAAAAAGGGTACACAGTTCAGCCAAGCCAACACTGTTGGTTTTATCAGGCAAACAACGGATCAACCAAGCCCACAGAGTTGGGTTTATCAGGCCATCCAGGAGCTAGGAAAGGATAATGCTAAGATGGTGAGCTCATTGAAGAGCTGCAGACACCAACACCAGAGCTAGCTTGGATTCTAAGACACCCACACACACCCAACACAAGGAAGTCATCCCCTTCTCTGCAACGCAGTCCCTCAGACCCTGATCTTCCCTCCAATGCTCTTCAGGGGTTGTGGAGAAGAAATCCAGCTCAAAAGCTCTGTTCATGTGGTTCTCAACCCACCAGGTTTTTCAAGCATCTCAAGCCATCATTCACCAAGCCAAAACTAGTCCAGGGACAATTATGATGAACCCACAGCGATCCAACCTTCAATACTATCGCTGGGAAACTTGTACAGATAGGAAAACGATCAAATTCACGGCCACATACACAGTTCAACGTGGATTCACAGGAAGAATCACCCCCGATCCCATCAATTCGTGGAAAGGCAATTCCCAGAATTCCCACTGCGATTCCCCAATGGTGAACAAAACAGTGCACAGTCTAATGCATGCAGACAAAAGTCGGTTCTCTGTGTGGATGAAGAAAACGAATTGCAGACTAGCAATCAGGGTGAGGGAGAGAAGACCGAACCCAACCCAATGATTGGTAAAACGTTTTATTCTCTGTCCTGCACGAGGAAGACGAATGGCCAAGATCCGAGGGAGTGGGAAAAACAGTTCCTACATCGTGGAGAGGAGAGAAAGCGTGGCATGGCAACGGTCTTCTTGCCAGCCAATCGCTGCCTTAGCTAGAAAACATAAAAATAACCAAGGGAGGTGGCGACTTTCCTCGTGACTCAATGTTCCACATTCACGTCCCCCTTTCCTTACCCTATGGAATCATGCCCCTTCTCAATTTAGTTGCTGCGAACATAGCTGGTTGAGTGGTTTTAATTAAAAAGCATGTTTACATGATGCCGTAAATAAATATATGTCGCATGTCCCGACATACCATCGGTGTCCATTCCTAATCAGAAACACAACATAACCAAATCTTATGGTGGGGCCTTGGCCTTGAGCTCCGCACCAAGATTATTTACAACATAAGTATCTTATTTATTTTAATGCAAGCGGGGATTAATCGGGACATTACAAATACTCTGGGAAATTTGTTCTGGGAAAATACTTTGTAAACCTATGTCAACAACAAATTCATGTATTTGAAAAAATCACTACTAATATCTGTTGTAAGTACCATTTCTGGGAGTTGTAGATTTTCTTAATTGAAAAATAAGAACATTCTGATGAGGTATGATTGGAATCTGAAATGCCTGGTACCGTGGAAATTCACTAGTAGAGAGTGAATGCTTTCAGCCAAGGATTCATCAAATTTAAGGCAAGGAGGTTGAAAATATTGAGACTCAGACTGACTCATACTAATTCTGAATAAGAGACTCATTAACAATTTAGGAACAAACTTGTATGTATCTAGACCTAGGAATTGACTCATCATTGAAACAACCAGTTGTGTTTCTTCATTGAACATGTCGACATCTAGGGGAAGTGACTGGTTGGAAATGGACACATTAGATCTGAAACATTTGGAGAAAATTGGTTGTTTTTCCTCAATGGTTTCATGCTTGAATGACTGAATTAGGTCTTGTTCACTAAAATCCTCTCAGTTCAGGGTAAAAGAAGATGGGACGACAAGAGAGTCCTGGAAGACAAGGCCATTTACAAGGCATCGGATCTTAGTTGTAGTTGAGTCCATTATTACTCTCTCATAGGAGGAGTAATTTGATGTGCACCTGTCAATGAAATATGGAAAATTTAGGGTTTGGTATGGGCATAAATAATAAAAATGGGACTAGAAAATTTTGTGTAAACTAGTGCCCTGGTCCTTAAAGGATTCTAACTTGGTTTTTAGTTGGTTAATAGGGTCAAAGGATGATACAGTGTCAAAAATACCACCATCTCTCTCTTAAAAAACCTCATCTAATTTCTAAAACTCTAAGGCCCATGCCTCGAATTCATCTCCGCTATCCATTTTTAAGTACAAGTAGGCTGGTGAAAATGTGGCCTACCTGGAAATTTGACGGTTGGAAAGATAGCTGTTTCACTGGGCTCTGTCCATGTAGAAGATGTTTCCTTCTCCCAATGCACAAAATACAAATAATCCTTGAACATGTTCTCTCCCTTTTTATAATATTCTTAAAGTAGCAATTTTGGAATCTAGGAGAGAAGTTTTATTTGCCGTTAGTGGAATTCTCAGTTAATCCCCATACATGTCTCAAGGGCAGATCCCCTTTCTGTCCATAGATTTAATCCACCTTTCTTTTAAAACGTCGAAATTGATCACCTATTAATCTTATATTTTCTTTATTATGTTTCACAACCTATTTTCTATCCTCTTTACGCCTTCCCTTAGTGGGTCATCTAACCATCATATAGCTACTAGATCTTCACCACACACCGTTGATTTTTCCACCATTTAATCTGTACTTTTATTTTTCGCTTCCTGCTTGGTTTGTAAAATAGTGTGCAACTTCTTTGGGCGGATCACCTAACATCCATTGATCTCATTCACCCACGATCCCAACTGTTGATCAAGAGCGATCTTTAACCATTCTGCTGATTTTCTATTAGTCATCTATCGTGCATGTTTTCCTAGCAGATCCCATCTCTGTCGTTGATGTTCCTTATGTCTCATCCTCATGGTCGATCTAGGATACTCTTTAAAATTTTCTCTCATCCCTGACTCATCTTCTTCTACGCGTCTTCCCACTGCGAATTTTATCTGCACCATCGATATCTACTCCTTTAATCTTCCGTTTTGGATCTAAGTGGGTTGTAAGCCTTTCTGCTAATCACCGAATCTTCTTTTTCCACGCAAATTTGATCAACAGATCCATTACTAGTCGTATATCTTCCCACTTGAATATCTAGACTGTCCAATTTTCCATTCTATACCATAAGCACTTAGTCTCTAATTTAGCACTTATTCTATCATGTTTGGTCATATTTCCAAAATTTTATATACCACATCCTTATTTCACCTCAAGCCTCTTCATTTCAATTACTGACCCAAACAGTTCTAACAATAAGTACAAAGGGCAGAGGTTCAATGCATCCTCCTGAAAGAGGAGCAGAACCCTACTTTTATAGAAAAAAATAAACGCCTTCATTTCAATTACTGACCCAAATAGTTCTAACAATAAGTACAAAGGGCAGAGGTTCAATGCATCCTCCTGAAAGAGGAGCAAAACCCTACTTTTATAGAAAAAAATAAACCCAAACCCCAAGGGGTGGATTTTCCAAATGTGAGGTGGTTTTTGGGGTTTAGAAAAAGGTGGGAGGAGGTTTAAATTCATGGGATAAGAGGACTCCACCGATATTGAGGTATCCCACTTGGTTTGGGAAGCCTTCACCTCCTCTAACCACTTCATCTGAGTGACAAAGCACACCCTCCATGAGAGAATTCACCCCCCTTTTGTGGAAGTGAGTTGGAGCCCCTCCTTTGATGGTTGAAGATGCTCCTCTATCCTCATAAATGTCTTAGACAATATCCTCAACAACTTTGACACCTCAGAGACAAGTCCTAGACAAGTTTCCTTTGATTTATGAATTGGATTTTCTCCAATTTTCCCATTTATTTGACCCTCTGAGTCATTTTGGAGAGAAAATCAAAATTAATAATTGAAAATTACTAATTTGACCTTCAAAAGTGGGTTTAGGGGTTTAGTGGGGGATCTTGGTCCAAAATCGAGCATCCCCATGACCAAATTGGTTCCTCAGGTCCAATTTTATGACCTTTTGAACTTTTGCAATTAAAATACATCTTATCGATGATTTTATTAAAAACCTAAAAATTAAAAAATCCTATGAAAGACTTAGTGCATGTCCACGAAACTTTAGGACTATGACTAGCATGGTACAATACATAGTCCCTAGGATTTGATAACCTTTAAAGTCAAAATCACCAATTTCACCATCCCGACTTTGGAGGATTTTGAGTGAAAAACTCGAAAATTATATGTCGCTTAAAAAAGAATCACATAATTGACGAGGGGAAAAACACTCGAGGATGATGAACTTTATGACCAAGTCTTAAGAAGGTCAATCATTTTATGAAAATAAACCATCATGCTATGTCATTTATTACAATTCCCCCAAGGGGGTGTGAACATGCGAAACAAGGGACCGCAACTGTCACTAATGAAATCGTGGAACTTCCTGAGCACTGAGTAAGAACATTGATTTGTTCTGATCCTTGGTGGATCGCTTGAAAAATTCCTTAAGTGCAACTTAGTGGATAACATATGGCTCCAACTGTGGGACATGCACTCGACTGATCTTCAATGAAAGAGAGTGTGTGAGGACACTAGAATGTCCAGTTCCTACAAGAAAATAAAGTGCATGAGTCCCATATACATGTAAATTAATGCCAAAATGAAATACAAGTTGTAGCATAATATACAAAAACTATGGTACATAAAACTATGATATAAAACTATGGTACATAAATAATATACAACAATAAGATATGATACAAAATGAAATATGATACACACATTGTAATACAAAGAAAAAGGCTTAGAAAAGTCCTGATAATGCACCCTTGGGCATTAGATAGGATCTTTGAAGAACAATTTCAACTTTTTCCCATTCATTGGTAAGAGCAACGTTTCTCCTTCCATAGTGTTGAGAAGGAATTAATTGGTGCCAACCATGTCATAGATGATGAATGGCCCCATCCGGAGATTATCGAACTTCCCATGTTTTGCTGGCTTTTCCATTCGTTTGTCCCATAATAAAATTGTATCTCAATCTGAAATGCCCTTGGTTTTGTAGACTTGTCAAAAGTTCTTTTAATCTTCTCTTGGTTTCTGATACTTCTGTCAAGAGCACTCTTTTGGCTTTCATCTAATTCAATTAACTGATTGATTCTATTTGGCATGGAATATTCTTCTAAGCCGTATTCAAGGAACTGATACACTTGAAACTGAAGATAGATAGGTAAAGAAACAATTGAACCATATACCAACTCAAAATGAGTCTTTCCTATTGCACTTTTCTTAGTTATCCTGTCTTCCCGAAGTGCATATTTCATTTTACTATCCCAAGACTTCTTGTTACTTCCAACTATTTTCTTAAGGACGATCATTAAGTTTTTATTGCTTGACTCTGCAAGACCATTGCCCTGGGGATAATAGTTGGATGAGTGGGATAGGATAATGCCATATTTGAAGCAGAATGATGTGTTGTAACACCCCAGTTTTGACCCCATTTGCATTAAAATGTATATGATGTATATATTGTAATTAATCATGGTGTGGAGCTCAAGGAAAAATCCCCACCATCGATTTAGTATTTTATGGTCGGTAATTAGATCGGTGTCGATGGTATTTGTGTTATCCAGGCATGTTATAAATTTGGTCATCATGTACGTGTGTAGTGTAATTAAAATACCCACAACCAACTATGCCAATGCAACAAATAATGAGATGGGGGCATGATTTCCTAAGGATAGGTGGGGGGATATTTAACCTCTGAGCCAATGGGGAAAAGTCAAGTGTCAAAAGGATAACCCATCAACTGTCAACCATCTTTCTTGTCTTATTCACCGGCCATTTAAATTTCTCCAAGAGTTAGTTAGGCAGTTATTGCCTTAAGGCTTGGGAGGTGTGGGAAACCGTTAATTATGGCAGGCCCGTTAGTCTTTGACCACATGCATGGCCAAAGGAGGAGATCGTATTCATTTTTCCATCACGTGGAGGAAGACAACCGCGTTATACACTCACATGTAGGAAGCAGTGATTTCCTCATTCACTCAGGTGCAGGCATTCCTCACTCATGCAAACGTTGTTCTCCTCAGTCCTCCATCCTCCATTTACTCCTCCATGATTTTGCAGTTTGCTTCCTTTCTTCCACAGCTGGAAGTCTATTTTAGCAGCGCCCAGTAGATTGAGGAAGAAACCACAATTTTTGGGTGTTTGTTGAGCCATTTTCACCCATGTGAAACTATTGATCATTTAGTGAAATCGATTTTGGCCCAGGGGTTTTTTTTCCTCATTTCACACTTCTAATTTTGGATCCCATGATGTTTCCTTGAAGCCCAGAACCTTGCAATTGTTGTGTATGCCTCTTCTGTTTTGCTCTAAACTGGTTTGGGAGTGGAAATGGGGTTTGAACTAGCTTGATTAATCTAGTGTGAGAGGGAACCACACAGATAGATCTAGGGGGATGTTTTTCTTCTTTGCACACCTTGAACATCATTGGAAGGGAAGAAATAGCCTGAGGGACTATGTAGCATAGAATGGGATGCTTCCTTGTGTTGGGTGTGTATATGTTCTAAAAGCTAGGATAAATCTAGTGCAGCTGTCCATAGCTCTGTGGTTGAGCTCACTAGCTTAGCAGTCAACCTCTCCATCTCCTTTGCAGCTTGATAAACCCAATTGTGTTGGCTTGGCTAAGTTTTGTTGTATCCTTGGCTATGTGTGAGCCTGCTAGTATTCCTTATTCCTTGTGGGAATCATGCCCAGCTCGGGGGTGGTAGTGCTGCTGAGAGATTGATGAGCACACTAGCCTATGGTTGGGTGAAACGTTGGAGAGACCTAGCTGGTTGTGGGACGAGCTTCGCTTCCAAGATAAGTATTCTTGTGTTTAAATATATGCACTTCTATTTGCTTAAATGAATTATGGTGAACATGTGAATGAATGGAATGTATTTTACTTCCATTGTATGTTAATGATTTGTGCATATGTGCATGTTGTTAGTTCAATGCATTTAATTTTATGTTCATGGGGCTAGTTTCTTGGATACGATAGCAGTAAAGTCGCGTCCTCTCTCTGGTAGAGGGCTGGGGATGTGAAATGTGAGCTCTGCTGAATGGAAATATTTGGAATAATCGGTTGTTATTTTGGATGGAATCCCAAATCTTGTGATAATATTGTCCTCAAGGAATTCCATAACAACTTTATTAGTAGCCTTTTTTGGTGTGTATTGCTTCTACCCACTTGGTGAAATAGTCAGTTATCGTGAGGATCCAAGAAAACCCATTGCTTGAATTGTCTTTGAATTTCCCAATGAAATCAATCCCCCACTATTGTAAAGGGGCTAACACCAAAACTGGTTACAAAGGAAAGAATGCCAACCTTTGTTTTCCAGTGAATAATTGGCATCGAGGACAACTCCTTACAAACTTATGTACATCTACGAATAAGGAAGGCTAGTAATAAATTTTTCTAAGGATTTTATGGGTTGTTGTGTGTGCTGCATAAACCCCCCCACAAAATCCTGCATGAAAATGAATTACGAGTTGTTTAGACTCTTTTTCATTTACAGATCTGAGTATTATTCTGTCAGGGTTTCTCCAACCAAGTCCGTCTTGAGTGATGCAATAATTGACATATTTAAGCCTTAGATATCTTCTTTTGTGACCCTTAAGGTGACCAGGACATGTAAGATTAAGGAGAAAGAATATTATATCTGCATATCACAGATCCTTCTGTAACTAATAAAGTCTGGTTGAATTTACTTGCTCTAGATCATTGTTCTCACACACCATCCCTAAATCCCCCTCATTACCTTGAGTTAACATCTTGGCTAGACCTTGACCTTTGATTAATTTTATGGGCCTAATCTCTAGATCATATTCTTGAATTTTAGAGACCCATTTACCCCTTATGCCCAAACAATCTTGTCGATACAAGATATCTTTTACAACTGCATGAGGTACATAACCAAACATTTTGAGTAGCCAATGTACGTTTTGAAATGTTTTAATGAATTTATCAAGGCATAAGCATGCTTTTCCATGATTGTATATTTCAATTCTGAATCTTGTAAATATTGAGTCATGAAAGCGATGGGTTGCTAATATCCTTCATTGCTTTTTTGGAGCAAGACCCCTACAATAGTACTTTCAGAGCAAAGGAAAAAATAAAGAAATCTTTAGAACAATTAGGGCTAACCCAAACTGGTGATATGGTAATTGCATCCATGATGCATTTGAAATCTTCTCAACTCTCATTAGTTTGTTCAAACTTAGCATCTTTCTTTAATAACTTTTGGGTTGGATTTATTAACTCTGCTAAGTTAGGGACAAATCTTCTTATAAAGTTGATGTGGCCATTAAAGGGCTGGAGAGATTTCATATTTTTAGGCAAAGGGATATTTTTAATTGCCTTAATCCTTTTGGGGTCCACCTTTACTCCATCTTTGGAAATGATATGTCCTAACAATTTCCCTTCCTCAATACCTAGGACGGAATTTGTTGGATTCAAAGAGATTCCATATTTCCTACATCTTTCGAATACTTGCTTGAGGTGACTTACATGACTCGTTATTTGTTTTGAAAAAACTGTAAAGTCATCCTGATGAATTTCTATGATCTTTCCAATTAATTCATTAAATACATAATCCATGGCCCTTTGGAAAGTGGCCCCTTCATTCAACAAACCAATAGGAATCCTTAAATATTCGAAGGTACCCCATGGTGTTGTGAAAGTAGTATTATGTCTATCCTCCTTTTGGATCACCACTTGATTATAACCTGAAAATCCATCTAGCATAGAAATCATTTCAGAACCTGTTACCTTTTGAAGAAGAGTTCCATATTCGGCAATGGATAGTTGTCCTTTTGACAAGAAATGTTTAGATTCTGGAAATCTATAAATATTCTTATGATCCCATTCTTTTTTCTCACAACCACCAAGTGGGAGCACCAAGATTAATGTTGTGTTGGTGCAATGATCCCAACAGCCAACATTTTCTCAAGATCCTTTTTAACTATTGGTGCAAGCATGGGGTGGATTTGTCTCATTTTTTGTTGAAAATATTTAACGTCTTTAATGTCTTGTTTGAGAGGTACAATGTGTTGGAACACATCCTCTTGATAAGATTTGAGCTCGTCATAAGTGAAAGCAAAGACATCTCTATACTCTTTGACAAGATTTACTAAGTCATTCCTTTCCTTTTTAGAAGTACATTTTCCAATTTTGATCATTTTTTGGTCATTATGTGTTCCAATGTTGATATCAATGTAATCCCAAAGCTTGATCGAGTCTATTTTTTTTCCTTCTATCATTCCTATCAAATATATGATCAAGTGAAACTACACCACGAGGTAATGGATTGTCGAATTGATCACTTTTCCCCTAATACTCTTTACCCTCCTGCTGAAAACGAACATTGAAGTTTGAAAATTCCTCTATGTTATGGATAAATTTCAAAATATGCTCATCATCGTGAAATACTTTCCAATGCTCCATGTTATCTGGGATTGGTGGTCTAAAGTTAATCTCTAATTTTCCATCACCATTTAGCATTTCTTCTGAATGTTGAAAATTTGAAGCTGCTACAGCTAGCTTATCTACTAATCTATTTTCATATCTATGGATGCTAGTTAGATTTAAGGCATCAAATAATTCTATTGTATTCTACACTGCATTCCTATATTTATTTAACCGTTTACATTTGCATGAAAAATAATTCTTAACTTGGAGGATTATTAAATGAGATTCACCTCTTATATTCAACATCTTAATCCCCATATCTTTAGCTATTTCCAACCCAAGTAGGAGTGCCTCATATTCTACTACATTGTTGGTTGCCTAAAATTTTAACCTAAATAAAAATTAAAAACTTTTTCTCTAGGTGAAGTGATGACAACTCCAACTCCCTTTCCAAATCTTGAATGAGCACCATCAAAATTCATCTTCCATATTTCATCTACCTTTTCATCTTTAAATTTTTCTTTAACTGGGGCCAAAAAGGTAGAGTAGAAAGAATAATTTCCAAGACTATCTGTGTGGTAAACATACTCATTGGAAGGATTCATGGGGTTTTCTACATGATGTTTCTTTTCTTTTTTCACTATGCAATTTCACCGTTGAATCTTCAGATAAAGGAACTATGGAATAAGTCTATTCCATTTGAATGGATCCCCCCCAAATCAACAACCCACTTTCTTGATAGAAACATACCCCAATTTTCAGGTACATCAATTACAAGAATATACATGTTTAGATGAATATCAGGTACTTAGCCAGTCTGCCTAGAAAACCCAAAATAATACAAACAACCTCAACTTCTCTAGAGTCCATGGAACAAACATTGTGATATGGTCTAGTGATTTTTAAATTTAACTGTTTTATGATTTTCCTGGTCATTATGTTGGATGAAGACCCATAATCTAACATACAATTATGAAGAATAAGATCATTCATCAATAGTGAAATATATAATGGAGGATTATCTTCTCTTCCCTGTTCCTTAGTTTGTATAAAATTTCTGGAAGGTCGACCGAGCCATCTTTGTTTATTGGAGTGATTTTTTCTTTTTTTCCTTGAAAGGTTACTTTCTTAAGAGGAGTGGGAGCAAACACTCTCATTATTTTTTCTCGTTGCACTAGAATTTTAATCACTTCAGTTGCAGGAATTGATACCTTAAGTTTTTCAAACCAAACACCCGTATTAAGAATATCATTTGGGTCATGAGGAGTGTTTACCTTATATTGATTAATTTTTGGAGTTCCAACATTTTCATTTCTTTGATGGGTGATGCTTTTGAACTTAGGCATCTCTCAAATCTGCTCTGATGTAGGTATAACACCATAGTTCTTAGTTAAATTGTCTAGATCTTGACTATACTATTTTTCTTTCTTCCAGTTTTCTTTAGACATGGGATAAATATGGCCAACTGCATTGATGTATTGAGGCTCGCTTGAAAATTCTTCTTTACTGCCAATCTTAGAAATTCCTTGTTCTATTATTTGTCATGCCACATATCTACTAGCTTCTTCATGAAGTGAATCACAAGGTCTATAATAAGGGATCACTTCTAGAACCACATTGGTTGTCTCTAGTTGATTTGGAAGATTATTATCTTTATAAGGAGCTTTCTTAGGAACCCAATTAGCTTTAGGATGGAATTTTTTTATTATTAGAGTTAGATATTTCCATGTTCACTACTCGTTTTTGCATGGTTTTCAGCTGATTAGTGTAAGTGGTTTCCATGGCTTCCATTTTGCCATTTAACTCCTTAATATTCTTATCATATGCCTCTTACATGGGCTCTTTTCCTTTGGATTCCTATTTGTCCTGCCCTCTTGTAAAACCAAGTAAGTTTGAATTACATGAAGCCTACATGTTTGCATCAATTTAATGGCTAATTCTTGGGCAACTTTAAGATCAGAGGGTTGTTTGTCTCTCAATTAGTATCTCATTTCCCCACTGAGTGCCTCTATGTAATAAACCAAGATGGATTTATCGGGAGGCTTGAATTCATAATCCATGCTTGCAATAAGATATTTGAATTTTGTATTGAATTTCTCCATCGTTTCATTTTCATTTCTCTTGATGGAGTGGGGTGCATTTAATAAGAAAAGAGCCTCCTTATTTTCACCAAATATTTCCATGAATCCCTTATTGAAGGAGTCACAAGAGTCATATGAATCATCAGCAAGGTTGATGTAGCAGTCACATGCATCTTCTTCAAGTGATAAAGCAAAAAGCTTCATGTATACATCATAATGTTAACTGGCAGGATCCTGACACCAACTAAGGAGACATTTCGATAAATTTCTAAGATGACTTGTTGCATAGATGACATTGTTCCCTTGGAAGGTAGGTATCTCCTCTATAGCTTTATCTAGTATGGCATGGGGATGACCTGCTATATTATTGAAATTAAGGGGAAGAAACAAAACATCCATTGGACTAAAAGGATTAGCCGCAAGATTAACGGAAGCTGCCATTATGAATGAGAATTGGATATTTGAAATAGACTTAGCTGCTAGATTTTCAAGGACTCTATGAGACTCAAGTCTATGCAATTTTTTTCATAAGACCCTTTCAGGCTCAGAAAAATGTTTAAATACTTTGTGTGATTTTCTTCACGTAGAAAACCCTGAAGTGCTTTTAAACTGTAGAGTTTCCAGATGGACCGAGTAGATTTCAAAATTGTTTGACTAGAACAATGAAAATTTATTGGGTAAACAATAAAAAGAAAACAGGTAAGTCATACCACAAGAATAAAAATATTTATCCTCGGCAGTGGAGCCAAAAAGTGTTGCCATCTTTCACACACCTGGGGGTTAAGCACAACAAAAATATTCAAGCTTCTAGGTGTGTCCTTGGGGGAAAGTCTCGAGTCAAGTACTTTCACTTGATATTGATTCCTCCATAAATAGGAAAAAATCCTAACGAAGCTAAGAGGGGTGGTCCCTAAGAAAGAGTTGTCTAAGGCTCTTTAAATTTTAATCGTTATTGATGGAAGTAATTTGTTTAGGAGTTTTTTGAAGTAAATTATGATACAATATTGTCTGCAAATTTAAGTAAATATTCAGTCGCATAACATCAACACATATAGTGGGAATACAATAATTACAGATCATATCAGTGCCAATGGAGTCAAAGTGAAAGAATGTTGTTGAAGTAAAATGTTTTGAGAATGTGTCTTGGTCAGTTTTAATTATTAAGAGATGAGTTGAATTACAGAAAGGGAATTCTCGATATACTGGAAAAACTAAGAATGTGTGTGGACCATGACTACAATGGTTCCTCACTCAGAAATGTGCGTTGAATCGGAGTCTCTGAGAAGGTGTCCAAAACTACACCAACAAGGGTGTATCCTGATTGTATCTCGAGGTCACTACTCAGTTGTTCCCACATCCTTTGAATAATTTTCCCATGATTGTCAACTATTGACACCATATTTTTGTAATGTTTCTAAGGGAAGTTGATTTTATTAATGAATTATTAAATTAGTGTGAAGAAATTAGAAAGTGTTGAAAACTGATTTTGATTTCCCAATGACCAAGAAAATCCCATAGAGGGAAATAGCATACACGAGTTGACGAAAAAATGTTTATTCCAATTTGATACAACAAATAAGTTTGTAAAATCAAAGGATTAATGACAAACTGGAACCGAAACTATGTGTCACTTTCTGATCATCCACCAATAATAGACAAATCCTTTAGGTTGTGGTGAGAGCATACTTCGTGGAAACGAGTTGGGTAAGAAAGTAAAACTTATTCTGAGATGAAATTAAATAAAAACAACTAATCTATATAGTCTTTCAAGAAAGAAGATTGTGTGCAAGTGTTGATTAGTAAAATGCAAGCCATGAAAGAGATTATGAATCCCCTTAGGGGGGATGGAGTGTGGGCATTGTGTAGCCCACTTGATTTATTTATTAATGATTTTACAATATGATAAAAAAAATAATCGTGATTTTCACTTTGATCCTTGAAAGAGATCAAAAGGCTTACAATGTCACCAAGAGAGAAAATGAAAGAAGAAAAGGGATAGAGGATGGAGTTTTTGATGTGTCGGATGACACAAGACTCGAAATGCGAGTAGTATGTCCTCCGCCTTTTCTAAAAACTTGCTAAAAACCAAGGATTTAAATGTATTAAAATATAGTAAATTAATAAAAAGAATAAAATCAATGCTACTCAAAATGCTCATAAAACTGTATATTTTTTTAGTGAAAATGACACTTTTAAAGATGGAAAGAGATCTAGTTTAAGATAAGTATTTAAAATTGAATATAGATATTATATATATTCTTGAATAAAATCCAATTTCATATACAAAATGATTTATCCAATTTTACAAAGCATCAAGTAACCGAAGCCAAGAAGAAAGCTTGAATTTCGGAGAGAAGAAGACTGAAATTCCCAAGCCCGTGATTGAAACAAATGAAGGATATAGGGATATGAAAAAAAATTGTATTAGAAACAAAAAAAATGGATGTTCCAAAGAGAATTGGATACAACTGAGCTCCAAGCCCCTTCACTCTGAGACAAATCTGTAAAGAACTAGACAATTTATTAAAAGAACAAGGTTAATCCAGTCATTTCATTAATAAAAAGGAAGAAGGATAGCATAAGTATAACCAACTAAAGTTTTCTATTCCTAAAAAATATGATAATAAAATGAACATAAGTAACTTGACAGAATCAAATACTTAATAAAATTTATATGGATCTAAACACATCATTCAAAAGAAATAAAGCATGAAATTCCACATATTTCACTTTAGATTTTGACCAAGTCACAAGGTCACAATGAAATAACAGATTAGCCTCCAAAGCCTTGAATATTTATTAAAAAAATATCAACAACATAAGTACAAAGGGAAGAGGTTCAATGCATCCTCCTGAGAGAGGAGCAAAACCCTGCTTTTATAGCAAGAGAGAAGCTCAAACCCCAAGGGGGCAAAATTTCCAAGTGTGAGGTGGTTTTCGGGGTTGATAAAAAGGTGGGGGGAGGTTATAATTCGTGGGAGAGGAGGATGACACCTATATTGAGGTATCCCACTTGGTTTGGGAAGCCTCCACCTCCTCTAACCACTTCATCCAAGTGGCAAAACACACCTTCCATGAGAGAATTCGCCCCCCTTTTGTGGAAGTGAGTTGGAGCCCCTCCTTTGATGATTGAAGATGCTCCTATATTATCATAAATTTACCAAACAATATCCTCAACAAATTTGACACCTCAGAGAGAAGTCCCATACAAGCTTCCTTTGATTTAGGAATTGGGTTTTCTCCAATTTTGCCATTTATTTGACCCTCTGAGGCATTTTGGAGAGAAAGTCAAAATTCATAATGGAAAATTACTAATTTGACTCTCAAAAGTGTATTTAGGGGTTTAGTGGGGCCTTTGGTCCAAAAATGAGCATCCCCATGACCAAATTGGTTCCCTAGGCCCAATTTTATGACCTTTTGAACATTTACAATTACAATACATCTTATCGATGATTTTATTAAAAATCTAAAAATAAAAAAATCCTATGAAAGAATTAGCGCATGTCCATGAAACTTTAGGACTATGACTAGCATGGTGTAATAAATATTCCCTAGGATTTAATAACCTTTTAAGACAAAACCACCAATTTCACCATCCCAAATTTGGAGGATTTTGAGTGAAAAACCCAAAAATTATATGTCTCTTAAAAAAGCGTCACATAATTGATAAGGGAAAAAACACTCGAGGATGATGGCCTTGATGATCAAGTCCTAATAAGGTCAACCATTTTACAAAAATAAACCATCATGCTATGTCACTTATTACAATCCCCCCAGGGGGTGTGAACATGCAAAACAAGGGACCACAACTGGCCCTGATGAAACCATGAAACTTCCTGAGCACTGAGTAAGAACATTGATTTGTTCCACTCCTTGGTGGCTCACTTGAAAAATCCACTAAGTTCAACTTAGTGGATAACATACTTGTAATCACCAAACATATGAAATATGCCATTGTGCTATCACTATTTATAATTTTGAAAGAGACTGGTTTGTAACTATAATGATTAAAATAGTCTAATTTCAACTATTGACAAACCGGTTATTGACATGACAACATACTAAAATACCTCTTTAGCATAATAATAATTATCCCAACATAAAATAAGTTCAATAATCCCTATAAAATTGTCAGTATCATGATGGACTTAAAGTCTACTTGGTGAATTGCCTCTATCTAAACACATAATTTCCTAGAAATACTATTGGGGATGTCAAATCGAGAGTGCCTTATACTGTGGTAATACCTATGTTCTCTACCATTTGACTCTTGAATGAAGCTTGTAATTGTCATCTTCCCTCTTCCCTTGCTAGCCCAATGTATGTTCTCGGCTTTTCCATCCATTGCTAAGTATATAACCCACCTTCACACTTGTGCTAGAGTAATTGATGTTTAAAGGAATTACCCAATGTATCTCACTACAAAAGGGAGACCAAGAGCATGTTGAGACTTGAAGGATCCCTTGAACGAATTGAAAATGAGTAGGGTGGTTGCATGTCCTTGTAATGTTCAATATGGAACTACTTGCCTTCTAGACGATTCCTAATGAGTGGGTCTTGAGATGGAAGTCCCTTTGAATTTATTTTGTATCCATGGAAGGTGGTTAAGGTATGAAATTGATTCCTGGAGGATCATAATTTTTTATGCATACTTTTTTTTTATCCAAGTAGGTAGTCTTGTTTACCATTTGATCAACATTCTTGTTAATATGATGACAAATATTGTATATCTAAAAATTTTCAACGATGTCTCATTTCAAAATGATCCTTTGAATTATTTTTCTCAAATGGGTTCCTCTCTTAATGTTTCTTTTATTGATTAGGTTCACTATCATGAGCAAAACTCCAAATATTAAGACATTTTTAATTTGGAGGGATTGAAGAACCATTAATCCTTGAAAAAATTATATGCTTATTCTTCACTGTTTGATGGGATTCCTACTCCCCATGAGTGCTCAACCTTTTAGTTTCCACCAGGGCCACACAATACACCCCCCCCCCCCCCCCCCCNGAAAATTTGGTTATTAGAACTCCAATTTCCTGCTTAAGTTGAACTAAGGCTTATGGGTTGTTATTTTGACTGAAGGAGGTTCACACTCATAATCTCTTGTGCCCATGAGTGCTATTGGATGGTGACGATGTATTTTGATAGAGATAGCTCATGCTTTTTTAAAGTCTCTATCATAAAATACTTGGATTTTGATGTTGTTACAAGGGGACTATAAAATGTGGAACAAAATTTTTCCTTATTTCAAGAAAGACATAGCTTCCAACAAACAAATTTTGGAAGAGCCGCGTAAATTATGCTCATTACGTGCTTGCTAATAATGATCCTAGAAACAATTATGACCAATCAAAGAATAGGTTGAACCAAAAGCTTGGAATAATGATCATTCCCAACTCTCCTATCATAGACTCCCATACTTGTTTAGCATTGTCACCTTGAATAAATAAATGGTGTGAATTTTCTTCTTTTGTCATACATAGAATGAATATTGAGTGTCCCTAGATGTTTCTCCTATTGATATTTTCAATTGTGAGAGCCTTACCATGTGCTAGTACCCACCATATTAATGTATGTTGTCTGTGTTGGGATGCACCCGATAGAACACTCGCGAGACTTGTAATGCATGCATCCCGCGAAAACAATTACACTAGGGCTGCAATTTTCCTCACACAATAGTGCTAGAGGATATGTTGGTGGTTGGGAATAACCTAGTAATGCTATTAGTGGTGGAAAAAATTGGTACTATTGTGTATATACTGCTCGTTCTAGTGCTAGGTATCGATCTTAATCTGATGATGGTGCTACTTATGCTATTTCCTTTGCTTATGTGATTGGGTCCGCAAGATCACCTGTGAAACGTCATTCCACTAGTCGATACTTTTATCCAATGGCCTTCGTCTTCATTGTCTTTGACAGGATTGCGGTGAATTATTCACCAATGATCAACAACACCAGCTGTGTGAACCTTTGTTGAATTAAACATTCTTTCACCAGTGCTCGATAGCACCGGGTATGCAACCCTTGTAAAATTTAAACTAAATTTATTTATTCTTTCCTGAAAACACCATGTCATGGTGCCATGGTAAAACAAATTAAAATTAAATTTATAAAAATAAAAGTTGTAGTATCATAAATTCATGTTTTATGATAACATTATCATATCAATAGTAGGTTTTTATGGTGTGTTTTGGTTGTTTGGGGCATTTGTTTCATTCCAAAGATAAGTCGTAAGGTAGGTAGGTGGGTAAAATGAAGAATAATCGTCGGTTCAAAGTGTTGTATCTCCATTTGGAGGTAGGGAATAAATTTTCGTGTCCCAAATTTTTAATTGGGTCACAATGGCCTAATCACATCTTCCATATTCACGAGATTTTTTCAAATTGATGCTAAGGGTCAAATAATTGAGAAGGAGGAAAATTACTAGTTTCCTAGGTTGGGGGTGGAAGCTTTGGGATTTGGAATAAGGGGGACTATAAATGATGTTTGAACATCAGAATGGAATAAATATTCAATAAAGGAGATAAATAAATAAATACAAGGGGAAATAAAATTGGCAATTGATCATGGAGACACATGGAGGATGTGGGACCTACACAAGCTAGATTTTCTATGCCACATGGCATCCTACTCTTGTCATTTTGAATCCATAAGAAGCCCAAGGGTATTGGGATGAGTTGGAAGGTTAATAAACATAGAATTAATCAATTAAGTTCAAATTGGAGTGGAAGAGTAACTCCCATGGAAGAGGAAGAGGCATTTTGGAGCTAGTGAGACACTTAAACTAGATTCCCTAGCTCTATGACAAAAATGATGAAGATACTATGAAACCTATGACACAAATCAGATATGAAGGCTGACATATGACATATATGACATGTCATGGCTAAAAATATCTCCAAGAGGGCGATCAATGGATTTAGGGCAGATAACATGCTTCTGCATGTGATTTGGTGGAAGTGTGAGACTAGGAATTGTTGTACAAGTGGCATTCTTTGGAATCTCTTCCCAACTAGAGTTGGAATGCATATATTGGAAGGAATTCGACACATAGAGAGCTTGGAAAATTCATAAATTTCAAGAAACAATAATTAAGGAATCTTTTGATCATTGGAAAACTTGCATTTGTGAAGAGAGAGAGCTAGTGGATTACTAGTTTCTTGCCTTAGCCAATTTCGAGGGTGAAATATTCCCATCCAAGTTGGTGTGCGGAAAGGCCATTCAGGTATTTCATGGATATTTAATGGAGTCATAAGTTACAGGTTCAAGCTACATGGAATCTCATGGAAACTTCAATATCATCTTGTTCTTTCATCTATTCCAAGTTTTCTCATCATATTCTTGCTCTATGGATTGAGGCGCATTTGGTGAGCTATTGATATATTTGGGGGATATTATAATGCCCCATTATTTTATGTTCTGATTTAAATTCTCTGTATTTCAATTTCAGAATACTCTCAGGTCTAAATACCAAATATTTCATGTAAAAATGTGAAACAATGAAGAAACAGTGCCATTTCCCCACTACCTTGTTGTGAACCAATGTAATGTTGATGGATTCGAATGGATAAGTAAACTACTGATGTTTTATGGATGAATGGACTGTTATTGATGTATTATATGAGTTTAATGTTCAGTATATAAGAATTTGGAGTCATTTTGTTGATTTTCATAGGATTTGGAGAAGATTTCCTATCATTTTACCCAAGGTTGAACTAGTCTTTTTGCATTTGATTTAAGGGAGATATAGAAGAAATTAAGGGAGATATAGAAGAAATTAAAAGTTGAATGGTGATGCATATGAGTTCCCATTGATGTAATTTATATTTCCCCTCATTCCATTCATAAATTATAGTTGTATTGAGTGCATTTGGAAAGTCATTTCAATCATCTACCCCTAGGGGATTTGAACCACAAGTTGCTCGTAAAACTCCATACATTGACCAGATTTCAAAAGTGAGTTGTAAAATTAATTTGATGGTTTAAGTACACATATAAAATCTATTTTTATTTATTAACATAATTCATACACATTTTGGTACAATTTGAGAGCATTTGGAGCTATTTGGAGCCATCTACCATTAGGCGTTTGAGCCTCAAAATTACTAATAAATTCCCTGAGTTCTCTTGGATACCTATTCGACCCAAAACCAAATATAATTTACTTAATGTCTTATAAAATATAAAATTATCATACCAACCATTATTTGAGATTGTTTAGTGTTTGGAAGAGATTTGTTCCAGGACCTTTGGAGAATTTCCACCTCCCAAATTGACTACTCTTGTCCTGAAACTTCTTCCCTTGCAAATTGCAGACCATTGTTAGGTATATTAGTTGATTATATGTCTTATATATTTGTTAATTTTTCCCATCACCCATCATGAATTTTCTCACGAAGTTTGAAAGTAATTGGAGGAGTTTGGAATCAATTGTATCCATATACCTAGAGTTGAAATTTGGGGAATTTGAGCACATCGGGAAAATTATTAACAAGGGACATTACAGTGGTATCATAGCATGATATTGGAACCTGATGTGGTATTATATTTACGAGTACTAGAATTCATGGACCACCATTATATATTGAAACCAAAAATTCTTTTGTTGAAGAGGAAAATAAAAGTAGGAGAAGAAGACAATTTTTTTGAGGAGATTATGACTAGGGATGGAAAGGGAACCTCATATGATGGTCAGGAGCATATAAAAATCATGGAACCTATATTTTAAGACATGACAAAGTATCTTATTAAAGGATTTGAATTTTTGGCTATCCAAATTGGGAGAAAATATAATTATCTTAAGAAAACCAAGGGGAAAAATGCATCAGCTTGCTTGAAGGAGCAAAAGGAGGAGACCCATGAAGGACCTAGTTTTGAAATAGGTGAAGTAGCACATGAAGAGGATCTAAAGTCACTCCCAAGTGACTCTGAAAAAAATGAAGAGAAATCACATGAGTATGAAAAAGTTTCTATTGAAAATATTGAAGATCATTTCGAGACACATCCTACCTTGGAAATGAAACAAATAGCATCTACTGATGGCTGCTTGAACTATGAAGGACTACCTACTGATTGGTGCTCACATATATATGTTGGTGACATAGAGATCACTTTTGAAAGTTTTTCTGCAAGCCAAAATTACATTAAACATGAAAATGAAGAGCATGTAGCTGTTGAAGAAGAAACAAGATCAACTTCCCCATAACCACTTGAGCTTCATGAAGTTGGTCCAAGCAAGAAGGAAGAAGATGAGTAGGTTCATTTGCAAGAGCCTCATTTTATTGAAGGGTCCTTAAATATGAATTAAAATAAGATCTAAGAGTCCCTTATCATACTACATGACACTCAAGCATTAGTGTCAAATTCTTGTTGGAGAGCTACTTCATTGGAGGGAACATCCTTCCTTGAAGACATGGAGAAGATTCAAAGAGCAATGTGCCACATCAAAGGTAATTTCATGTCTTTGATTTTTAAAAGAAACCATTTTTTTGAGCTTAATTAATTGTTACATGATGCATACTTGAAGAATAATGAGGATAATCATAAGCTCACAATTCAAAATGATCAACTTCTTGAAAAGTTGCAAGATACTTGTTCCCCCCCTATGTTTCAGATTGTCAAATGGTAGATTGTTCGGAGGATTCTCATGACATGGTGAATCATGAGAAATATGGAAATTTGAATGTACTTGATGTGTTTGAATATGAACTTGAAGAGATACAAACACTTTATGTGGTGGAAGAGGAACTTGAATTGTCTCTTGATGAAGGTTATGCAATTTTTAAAAAGAGCATGATTCCTCTATATTGGAACCAATATATGACAAAGGTATCACACTTTTAAAGGAGCTGCATTATGCTACCCATATGGATCCTTCCCATGATGAAACTTCTGCAATTTTTGATCATTTGGGTGAGCTAGTTCATTTTCCTACATCCCACAACTCCATGTTTTGTAGCATTAGTCTCAATGAAGTATGGGTGAAAGGGTTCTTTTTGATGGTGCCACATGAGGAGTATGGAACTCCTAGATTTACTTTTTATGATGAAATGGTTGGAGAAAATTATTATTCACATTTGCAGCAGCATCATTTGTTACTTTATGATGATGCACATCTACATGGATGCACCTATTATATGCATTTGAGTCGCTTGAAGACTCATGGTTTTTCTTGCTCAACACTTGGTTCATTTGATGTTGGAGGAACTTCATCCAACACTGGGGTGAATAGATTTATGATTGGAGACATTTTTTTGTTGATAGAAACATACTTTGTTATATCTTTATGATTCTCTAATTCATGGATGTATGGGTGAGACTTCTTTGATTCATTTGAAGTCTCCTTGTTTTTTTTCTCATTATTTGGTTCCGATTTTAGTGGAGATTCTTCATCCACTTCTTGGATGAAAGAATACATGGCTGGATATTTTGATGCATATGACATCCTTTTGGAGCAGCATTATAGGACATGGGATCCTCACCTATGTCATTGGAGCAGATTTGATTGGTCACTTGAAGCTTGTATGCACTTGGCAAATGGTGGTCTACTTAATGGGAGGTATAAGCGCTTTCATGATTTTTTGATGAGGCACCTCCTTGATGTACATTTTTATTATGTTGTTATGTAATTTGATGATATATATTATGTACTCATGATTTTTGGAATAATGCATACAAGAAAATGGGATCCCAGAATTCGATTTCCTAATGGTATGGGTTGGAGAGAACTCTTAATTGTTGGAGTGCAATACAAGTAATGGGACCCTAGGATATTTTTAGTCCCATTGATTTCAATTTTTTTGGGAAACAAGTAGTATGGGAGATGGATTCCCCAATTAATAAAGTGATTTTAATCAAAGTAGTGCAGCAGAAAGCATGGTGGTTCCTCTCTAAAATCTTCATGGAATATCAAAGACTCAAAGTTGGGAAACTTAGTGGCAACTTCAAAGAATCATACAGAAAACAGGTTCTTCAACACCCTTGTTTGAAATTGCTCTAGGACAAGCAATATTGGGAAGGGAGGATTTGTCATGTCTCAATTTTTTCATTGGGTCACAATGGCCTAATCACATTTTCCATATTCATGAGAGTTTGTTAAATTTATTCTAAGGGTCAAATAATTTCCAAGGAGGAAAATTACTAGTTTCCTAGGTTGGGGGTGGAAGCTTTGGGATTTGGAATAAGGGGGGGAATAAATGATGCTTGAAAAACAGAATGGAATAAATATTTAATAAAGGATCTAAATAAATAAATAAAAGGGAAAACCAAAGTGGCAATTGATCATGAAGACACATGAAGGATGTGGGACCCACACAAGCTAGATTTTCTATGCCACATGGCATCCTCCTCTTGTCATTTAGAGTCCATAAGAAGCCCAAGGGTCTTGGAATGAGTTGGAAGGTCAATATAATTGGAATGAATCAATTAATTTCTAATTGGAGTGGAATATTAACTCCCATGGAAGAGGAAGAGGCATTTTGGAGCTAGTGAGACACTTGGACTAGATTCCCTAGCTCTATGACAACAATGATGAAGATGCTATGACACCTATGACAAAAATACGATATGAAGGCTTAAATATCACATATATGACATGTCAGGGCTAAAAATAGCTCCAACAGGGCGCTCAATGGAGTTAGGGAAGCTAAGATGATTTCACATGTGATTTGGTGGAAGTGGGAGACTAAGAATTGTTGTACAAGTGGCATTCTTTGGAATATCTTCCCAACTAGAGTTGGAATGCATCTCTTGGAAGGAATTAGACCCTTAGAGAGATTGAAAAATTTATAAATGTCAAGAACAAAGAAATAAGGAAGCTTTTTATCATTGGAGAAATTTTCATTTGTGAAGAGAGAGAGCTAATGGATGACTTGTTTCTTGCCTTAGCCAATTTCGAGGGTGAAAGATTCCCATCCAAGTTGGTGTGTGGAAATGCCATTCAAGTATTTCATGAAGATTTAATGGATTCATAATTTACAGGTGCAAGATACATGGAATCTTGTGGACACTTCAATATCATCTTTTTTTTTCATCTATTCCAAGTTTTCTCATCATATTCTTCCTCTATGGATTGAGGCACATTTGGTGAGCTATTGATATCTTTGGGGAAGATTATAATGCCCCATTATTTTATGTTCTCATTTAAATTCTATGTATTTCAAGTGTAGAAGACTATCAGGTCGAAATACCAAATATTTCATGTAAAAATTTGAAACAATGAAGAAACAATGCCATTTCCCCACTACCTTATTGTGAACCAATGTAATGTTGATGGATTCAAATGGATAAGTAAAATACTGATGGTTTATGGATGAATGGACTGTTATTTATGTATTATATGATTTTAATGTTCAGTACATAAGCATTTGGATTCATTTGGCTGAGTTTCATAGCATTTGGAGAAGATTGCTCATCATTTCCCCCAAGGTTGAAACTAGTCTTTTTGCATCTAATTTAAGGGAGCTGTAGAAGACATTAAAAGTTGAATGGTGATGCCTATGAGTTCCTGTTTATTTACTTTATATGTTACCTTATTCCATTCTTAAATTAGAGTTGTATTGAGTGCATTTGGAAAGTATTTTCCATCATCTACCCCTAGGGGATTTGAACCACAAGTTGCTCGTAAAACTCCATACATTGACCAGATTTCCAAAGTGACTTGAAGAAGTCAGTTGATGTTGAAATAAAACTATAAACACCATTTTTATGCATTAACATCATTCATACACCTTCTGGTACAATTTGAGAGCATTTGGAGCTATTTGGAGCCATCTACCAATGGAGGTTTTAGCCTCAAAATTACTAATAAATTCCTTGATTTCTATTGGATACCTATTCAACCCCAAAAAAACATATAATTCTGAAACTATAATTTAATTTATGTCTTATAACAGAGCCAAGTCTCATACCAACCATTATTGTAGGTTGTACAGTGTAAAATCCTTGCTTAGAGGAAAATCATCATCGGTGGCATCAAAATCATTGCTTGGAGGAAAATAGTCTTCGCCATTAATTTCATTCATCCTCACAAAAATCATCACCTGTCCCATTAAAATCTTTGCTTGGAGGAAAATCATCATTGGTTCCCTCAAAGTCATTGCTTGGAGGAAAATCATCTTCACCATTATTGTTTCCTTCATCGCCACAAAAATGATCTTTTGTCCCATCAAAATCCTCACTAGGAGTAAAGTCATCATTGGTGCCATCAAAATCATCACTTGGAGGAAAATCATATTCACCATTATTGGCGCCTTCATCCTCATAAAAACCATCATCTGTCCCATTAAAATCCTCACTTGGAGGAAAATCATCGTTGGTGCTATCAAAATCCTCGCTTGGAGGAAAATAATATTTAGGTCCATTGTTGTTTCCTTCATCCTCACCAAAATCATCTTATATTGTATTAAAATCCTTGCTCATAGGAAAATCATCATCGTTTCCATCAAAATCCTTGTTTTCAGGAGAAATATTATTAGTCCCATTGAAATCCTCACTTGGAGGAAAATCATCAGCAGTTCCAATAAAATCCTCGCTTGGAGGAAAATCAGATACACCTTTATTGGTCCTCTCATCCTCACCAAAATCATCATCAGTCCCATCATAATATTCACTTGGAGGAAATTCAACTTTGGTGCCTTGAAAATCCTCGCTTGGAGGGAAATCTTGGCTAGGAGGAAAATCATCGTTAGTGCCCAGGAAATCCTCACTTGGAGGAAAATCATCATTGGTGCCTTGAAAATCCTCGCTTGGAGGAAAATTGTCGTCATCTTGTTCAATGCCTTCAAAATATCCACTTGGAGGATGGTATTCATCATCATCATTACCGCCTTTAAAATCCTCGCTAGGAGAAAAATCATCATCGCTTCCTCTCAAATCCTCACTCGAAGGAAAATTTCCACAATTTTCAAAAATTGAGATAATTTCATCTGAGTCCATGATGTTTTACAAAAAACTATATATAATGGTGCATCTCCCACTCTCTTCACGCAAGAAGTATAATGGTGCAATTGTCAACCTACAACAATCATATAGTGAAAAGAACTAATTTTTCCCTCCAAAACATTCCCTCCAAAATTCCCCCCTAAAAATTTCCCTCCAAAATTTTGCTACATAACGAAATTGCACATTTGTAATGCATTAATACAATTAATGAAGTTAATATCATAATTCATATAAAAAATAATAATATTAATTAAATCACATGTAAACTATGCTCTATAAATTTTGTAATAATATATTTGCTATCTATATTAATTTTTTTATCCCACACTCATAACACAAGTAAAATTTCACTTACTACCATCCTATTTAAATTTAGTAATAATGCATTAGCAAATTATTATTCACATTTCTTTCTGTTCACATTTGAATTTGTAGCAATTTAATAGTGCTTTGCAGGTTAGTTTCTTATAATAAATTTGTCTATTTTTTTTCTTTTATAGTTATTCTTAAGTCCCACATTCATGTAGCGGTTAACTAAACTTAATCTATGCAATATAAATGTGATTTGGTTTCTACAGTAACCTCTTGTAAAAAAACGATTACAAACATTGTAGCAATCTACAAGGATTTCAAAGACCACCGAGGCAATTTTCAAGGTTAATTTAATTTACATTTTTGTGTAATGTAATTTTTTTTTTAGACTGGAGTGCCCTTTGGATGCACAAGGGTTAAATTTAAGGTTATTCTTTTATTTTTATTTTGTTTTTGGCTACGCATGCTCATTGGATGCACTATGGTTAAATTTAATGTACTTGTTTTAAAATAATTATTTTGATTTTGGGCTTGGCCTTGGGCGGGCACCCACAATTTACAATTTTTTTATTTTGCGGTTGGTACGCCCCTAAGGGCAGTGAGGGGGAGCTCCACTCCTCCCTCGGGAACCCTTTAGATGCCCAAATCATGTGCCCAACATGGAATGCAATTCTCAAAATCATGCTTCCCCGTTAGGGCACCCAGTGGAGGAGCACAAATCCTCCCCGTTTCCCTCAAGGGTGTGCTATGCACCCCTATGGGAAGCGAGAAGGAGTTGTGATCCTCCCCTGGGAACCCTTTGGGATCCCAAAGTGCCTTGAGTTGGGGTGTGCTTTGGTCACCCAAAGGGTGCTTGTGGGAGCTACGTACATAGCTCCTCCCCAATACACTTAGGGGTGCACTATGCACCCCTATGGGAAACAAGAGGACCTGCGCTCCTCCCTAGGGCATCCTTTCGGCACCCAAAGTGCACTCCCAATAGGGTGCATGATTCTCATAATTGTGATGCCCTGTTGGGGTGCGCTTTGGGCACTAAAATGGCGCCCATGGGAGGATAAAAAATCCTCCCCGTCGCTCTTAGGGGTGCGCTACACACCCCTATGGGAAGTAGGTTGTGGTCCTCTCCCGGGAGCCATTTGGGTAGCCAAGACTCCCCTATACCCTTAGGGGCATGCTGCACACCCCTATGGTTAGCTGGGAGGAGCTATAGTCCTTTCGTGGGTGCCCAAAGCATGCTCCCAATAGGGCGCGTGATTCTACGGTCCTCCCCCGGGTGCCCTTTGGGCATCCAAAGCGCATGCCCTGTTGGGGAACACTTTGGATGCTAAAAGTGACCAGCGAAGCCCAACCTCGAAAAAAAAACTGTAAATTTTGGGCACCCACACAAGGCTAAGCCTTGAAAAAAAAATTGCATTAAATTCAAGCATAGTGCATCCAAAGGGAACACAAAGTCGAAGGGGCCACATGATTATAGTTATGTTGTTTTTTGAAGATAAACTAATTTTTTTTGTTTTCTTTTATAGGGTGAATGGCGTCAAGAAAGGTATCTATAAACATGTCTGGAGCAAGATGAGAAATGAAGTCATTGAAAAAAATAGTTGATTTATCACATGATGTTTTGCATGACGAAGTTGTGTCCATCGAGGATTTAAAAGCCAAAATGCAAGGGAATGGAAACATGCACTAGAGGAACAGAAAATGGACTATTCTTGGTTTTTGAAAGAGAAATATCAAGGGAACCCAGATAGTATTCTTTTATACTGTGCGACATTTTCTTATCTAAAAAATGATTATCACTCATTGGGATTATTACGAGATATTTGTTTACTGTCAGGTAAAGACTTTGTTTAACTAGTGAAACAAGCTAAGACCTATGTTAAAATCTGATATTGTTTGAAGGTTTCAAACTATAAAATTGACGAAATTTTCATTTCATTTTGTGCGGGATTCGTGCACGATATTGAGCGCAAAAGTTTAAGTTTTTATATTTTTGAATGTTTTTGAATTTTTTATAATTTAGAAGATATGACAATGTAATAGTTTTAATAGAACAATGTTTTTACAATAGCATTTTTTAACACAAAATCTGACGGCTTAGATGTCTAGTTTTTGACATAATGTGGTCGACAATTCAACAATCCTCTTTTTTTTTAAATGTTGGTTAAATTTTGGTGGTTTTTCGACAATGAAAACTCTCATCGAAAATTCGACGAAGTTTGCTTCGGAGCTTTCAGAAATATGACCAGAAATTTTAGTGTAAAGGTGCAAAAATCCGACTACATTTCCTTTATAGTAGTTGGATTTCCAACGCCTCCCCTTCATTGGTAGTATAGTAACGTTGTTAGATTTAATGTAAATCCGGCCACAAATTTCACCTCATATATGTCAGAAATCCGATGGCACTAGAAACTCCGCTAAACTCTGCCAACTTTTCGTATCTCACAACTGCAATTCCGCTAAAATTTTGCCAACTTTTGTTATTTCACAGCTGCAACTCTGCTAAAATTATACCAACTTTTCCTATTTAGGAGCTGCAACTCTGCTAAAATTTTCCCAACTTTTCGTATTTCGCAGCTGCAACTCCGCTAAAATTCTTCCAACTTTTCCTATTTTGCAGCTGCAACTCCGCTAAATTTTGCCGAATTTTCCTATATTCGCAGTTGCAACTTCGCTAAAATTCTGCCAACTTTTCCTATTTCATGGCTGCGACTCTACCAGATATTTCCAATTCTTGATGTGACTCCACCAGATCTTTCCAATTCGTGGTTGCAACTCCACTAATTCGTCAGCCGAAATATTGTTATATGACCGCTAGTTTCTATCAGCCTACTCCAGTCTCCACGAGGAACATTAGATGCTTGTCTGATCGCCATGTACTTTTGTGCTAGGATGGATGTACTTTATCCTCCTAGTTGACGATGACCAACTCATGAAAGCATGTGCGTATTTATATCCTCATGAATGATGTGACCATGAAATAACACCACCATGGAAGGATGACAGCTCAACATTATATTGAAAGGTACAGGTTCTAATCATAACCATAATTAGGCATGATAATTTGATCACAGAAGCAATAATATTTAGGATTTGTCTACAACAACGACGATTTCACCTGGACGGTGATATTTCAGGATAAATCCCCTAGTCGCAAATGGGCCCTCTGGCATGGTTCCGTATCCAGATTCAAAAATCTTGTCCCAGCTCCCCACATCATCAATCAATTTGACAGGCTCCACGTTGGGGGTGGTGTAGTTAACGCAAAATTCAAAGCTTGGTGGGAACTCCATTGCTCACTCCCATGATCCTCTGCCCAAACTCACATCTGACACTCTGTTGCCTCTGCTACGAAACTTTGCTACGATGAGGAGGATTGAGGAGGATCGATCCCAGAGGTTCGTTCTGCCCAACTCCTTTCCTCCCGCGCCATTGATCTAGATCGGATATCTAACAGAGCCCAAGCAAGCTGGTGAAATCATTATAGGTACTGTCATTCAATCCTTCTAATAGAGTAGAGTTCTTTCTTTCGCTCCCCACCTCATTTCCATCCACGCATCAGAACCCGCCTGCACACACTTGAGGTTATATTCATCTGTATTGATTGTGTGTGCTCGATCTCTGCATATGATGATGGCATAAAAAATTCTAAGGGATACCGGTATTGCAAAAGATAAAACTGTTGAATAACCCATTTGCAAAAATCCTATTTTCCACAAACTCAAGCAAAATCCTGTAGAGAAGGAGGAGGGGGACAAATTATGTTTTTGTGTTATATATACCATCTGTAAAGATCTGGGAGCACTCTAGAGTTGAGAAGCACTAGATTTTTTTCCCTTAGTGGCCATATCACCAAACGCAACTCATAATTCGATAAATTGTGTTGTAAAATTCCTTCTAAACACTCAAATTTACGCCTAGCTTTATTGTTGTCTTGTACATTCAAATTTCTCTAATCCATTGGCCAATATGTTGGGTTGTGGTTAGGTTGAGGATAATAAGAATCCAATTACTAATGGGTTGGTTTGGGTTTATTCTATTGGCGAGAGTTCACCATATTTATCCTGGGTTCTTTTCTTAAACCATTCTTGTATTTATGCTAGAAAACTACTAAAATTACCACATTTTGAGCATTTTAATAAGAAAAAATGAATCCCAGTTAATTTATGTATTAATCAAATGACCATAAACTACTGGAATATGTTTGGACAATGTTAAGTTGAAATGTTGTACACTAGCTATCATTTTCATCGTATTTGGTACTCTCACGTTGATATAAATATTTAACTTTAATTTTTTTTTAAATTTATGATTCATGATCTAGCTTGATTAATGTTTCTTTTTGTTTTGTTCTTGTTTTTGCAACGCATTGAAAAGAACAAGATGGTGCAATAATGGACATTGTGCATTCAAGTGAAATGTTATCCCAACCATGGATATGCAACAATTGAATATGTCCTACGCAACAATTTTTTGAATGAGGTTATCAACAGAAAAAGAGAAATACATGGAACAACAACGAACAATGAGGATTACTACATTGCCCTTATAGAAGGGATTAAAGCAACCAGAATGTACAGAGCGAGTGGCATATCTGTCTACACCAATTCTGAACTTGTATGTAGGAAAATGAAAGGAATCTACCAAGTTAGAAAAGGGAATTTAAAACCACTTCATGTATAAGCAAGAACCAATGTTGATTGATTCCATTTTTTTACAATCAACCACCATTCAGATATTAATAGGATGTCAATTGAACTACCGGTTGGGGAAATGTCAACTCCATGGGGGGGTGTGAAAAATGAAATGGTATCAACATCTATTGCAGCAAATTTAGGCTTGCACATTGTTACACATCTCTGATATGTGTATGTTTTTTCTTTGTAATTGTTTTGGTGTCACTCATGGTGTGGCTTTTTCAATAAAGAACCTAGTTTTCCCCACGATGTAATACATTAAATGTGTATTTATAAATCTGTTGTACTAATTTTTCTCATTCATTCATCATCCATCTATGATATTATTATTTTCATATGTCATTATGAAATATTTTTTGTATATGCCTAATCCAAGTTGATTGATCTTGCATATGTCATTCCGAAATATTTTTTGTGTATGCCTAATCTAATCCAAGTTGATTGCTCAATGGGTCTAGTTATATGTGTGAAAATTTCATATGAAGATGATTGAATGAAATTCAAAATGAAAAATACACAAACTTGGAGAAGCTACTGATGGTGAAAACAAACAAAACAAAGGGAAATTTGTGTATGGGAGTGCATTCCTTGTAACAAGTGTCCTACAAAATCTTTTGCAGTAGAGTGAGGGCACATTTTTTGGATGAAGAGATGAATGGTATTGGTGTTTGTCAGAAAACAAGCCTATCATAGGAAAGGTTGTGTATGAAAAGGAACCTAATGATGCTCAAAGGATAAACTAAAGGAGAACCCAACTTGCTCACCATTTTCCTGATGCCTAGTATACAATGATAATTTTGAATTAACATAGCTTCCTAGAATTAAAGCCTTGAGAACCCTAAAAACCAGAAGCTTTCTGGATTTTCCCATATATAGTGTAACAACTTAAAAGGAATGTTGCAAAACTGATGAGCACAGGTATTGGAGATCGCCAAAGGGACTCTGTATAGGATCCATTGAGAGGGGGTGAATAAATGCTAGAGGAAACATTGGTTAAGGATTTGTCTCTTCAGAGGAGAGGAAGATAATAATTTATTCCAAAATAATGCAAATATAAGGTATTTAAACATAAACCTAAGGCATTTAAATGTAAACATAAGGTATTTAACTGTTTGTGTATAGTTATCTCACAAAAAATTAATCATTAACTAAATTAACAAAATGATCACTACCTAATTTATATGCAACCATTGACATAATATTTACACAATATATTGAGTATATCAGAAAATAAATTGGTAAAAAACATAAATGCACATCTGATGTTATAAATTTAATCATTTATTAATTATTAGTTTTCTAAATCCATTTTGCTAATGCAAAAACATGCATGATGTATATGTGTGAAGTTTTGTTTGCATGATGGAGAGAAAGGAGAACATTACTTAAACTAAAGTATTCTAAATTGTTAATTTGTTTTCATCATGGTGAGAAAGGAGAACATGCCTTAAACTAAAGTACTGTAAATAGTTATATCAAAGATGGCAAAGCCACAAGAAAGCAATTTGCATCATAATTGTGTATTTATTTGATGTGGGTGCAATTGAACCCTACGATAATCTAGACAACGTGCCTTCTATTGGAGCAATAAGTTATGGGACATTTGCTACGTTTGATTATGAAAAGAAGAAACCGATATTTCTACCAACTACTGTTAATCAATAGATGTGTTGCTTCGCACATAACATCAATAGCCATAAGAAATGCATCGTTATGTCGATTCCAAGCACTAGACAAAGAAACATAAGAAGAGTATTATGGAATCGTTGTGATCAAAACAAGTACCTCATTATCACACTGCTTGCAAGGTTGAAGGTAAAAAAATAGTCGTAAATAAAACTCTAAAATTACAAATATAATACATGGTTCTGAGTAACAATCATTTTCAAAATAAAAACCCATATATACTTCCAATATTATGGGTAAGATGAGCTTGCAGTCTAATGTCTAAGTGGCCAAATCAAAGAATGCATATTTTGAAGTCCATCCTCATCAAATAGAAAATGAAATTTCTTGATATTAGAAGGTTGAGTCCCCTCTTGACCATATTGCCCCACGTTAGGATATTATTTCTTAATGATAGCCCCAAAAAAATACATCTTAATGACACCTTCCATTTCCATATTGTTGTATGCCAATCTGATTAGAATCTAGCAACCACACCTACAGCCTGAATATTTCCATATTTCCATACTATTTACACAATATATTGAGTAGATCAGAAAACATGGGATTATAAATGGATAAAACCCTAAGGGATTGTACTAAAATGTCAATGGGAGTTGACCCCTTCTGTATAGTGGGAGATTCATGTGTAAACAACGGATCCCTCCAGCATGTTCAATATGACTCACTTTCAATCTAGCCATGAGTTTTATGATGGGAAGAGTCTTTTTTCAAAAAATCATAATCCCTTTAATAGTTTAAGACATTTCCTTATTTCCCAAAAAATTTGGAGATACCTTTCAATTCCATACACATTTCCATGTTTCACACAACTTAGCCACGGTGTCATGAGGCCCTAGAATGTTTTTTTTCTTTAGCGAAGGAAATGAGGAAAGTGTGGTTAGTATTCTAAATGAGATCACCTCAAAAGTTCTTGCCAACATATAAAGTTATAGACATATGAAACACTAAACAAAAGAAACTACCAATAACTAAGTAGCAGAGGGATTGAAGATCAAAGAGGAATTGAGGGAAAGAGGAGATTATTTGTAGGGTATTAGAAGCCAAGTGAGGCCACGAAATTAGAACAATAAGGATTATACAAAATTCATCAACAGTCTAGAGAACTAGCAAGTATTATATAGAAATTTTATCCTTCTAGTGGAAAGAATTCTTACTTCCACGAAGGCCACACCATCAAGATGCACCAACACTATTAACAACATTGCAGCTGAAATTCTACAATATGTTGGTCAAGACCCACTATATTTGTACATATTTCTTTGGTAGCATGCCTCTTCCTCCACTTAGGATCTCCAAAAACCTTGAAATCTACATTATGTGCATATTACAGATTAAAAAATTATCACTCAGTTTATCCTAAAAGCTATTATGGGTCCATCAAGACTACAATTAAAATGTCATGCTTAGGCCTCTTCCTCCACTTAGGCTCTCCTAAAACATTGAAATATACATTATGTGCATATTATAGAATAAAACATTATCACCGCTACTCGATATTCACATATCCCATATAAAACCATTAATTATGTTTATTCTTAGTTTTTCAGTTCTTCTTGGACTTCTTCTAAAAGCTAGGTTATCAAGACTGCAACAAAAATGTCTATTTGAGGGTCTCTCCCTCCACTTAGGCTCTTGAAATGTAGGAATGGGACAAATAATATGATGTACACCATAATTGCCAATCCTGTAATAAATGTGTAATTTCATGTCCGTCTTTCAAGGAATTTCAACTATAAAGCTTGCATCACATCACATAATCTTGTGTAGCTTTCTGAGTATAACCATTTTTCACCCTCATAGACAATGTTTCATGTACCCTTTTTAATATAACTATTTATCAACCTCATTTGAAAATATAAAAATACACAATTATTTGAAGATCAAGGCATATATGGTTATTTCAACTGACATGAAACTCATACAACACAACACATATGGATTTCTAAGAACATGTATTCATTTGATCATGCTCATGTAGAACTAATCCTCTAATGGATATACTTGATATATCCATGAGGGTATGAGGCGATAGTATAAAAGTAGGAATTTCAGAAGTTAAGCTAGGGTCTTTGACGTTTGTACAATTTTAGTAAATGAATGAAAAGGAAGATTTGTCAATTGTTATGTGCTCTTATATAGTATGTGTGAACTTATTTGATATTTGATGAATGTTAGTTTTTGTAGAAGAATTTAGATGCGTATAAATCCTGATGAGAAGAAAGTCTATTTAGGTGAAAGACTATGAGTACATGCATATATAATTTGAGTTAAAGATAGAGAAATTATGAACTGTGTAATTCAAGTGGTGAACTCGATTCGTGATTTGGGAGATCTGTGAAGCTTTGATAAAGGGAGATTGGTGAATTTGTGTTGTTCCTGTCAATACTGTGTATTTGGAAATAACACTTTCTCTAAGTAGTTATCAGATACAAACTCAGTGTGACCAGTATCCAAGTCTGTGTGTAAAGCAATTAGAGGCATTATACGCTTCTCTATTTGACATAAGGAACAATGTAACCACCTGCAAGCTATGCATTTGGAGTTTGGTAAGGATTATTCTTTATTAAAATTTTTAGTTTAATTATAATCATGGGATTTCTTGAAGGATTGTGGAAAGACTCGTATTTACAGACATAATCGACGAGAATGATATTGTAATGGCGAAGTCAATAGATTGAATGGTGATTGAATGTTTGAAGGAGTGTTGACAGGTTTGAGCGGGGTTTGCAAATGCATCCACCATCTGTATTTTGGATTGAAGACGATAGAAATTGAAGATGTCGTTGGAAGGATATGAGGCTGGTGGGAAACTCAGGTTGGAATAATAACCTGTTAGTGCTAATAGATAGGTTTTGACAACTCATGGGTTCGCCATGGTTCTTGAACAACACCAAATAGTTCCTACTATGGAAGGACCATTATGGATAGAGTGGAGGTCATTATGGAGGAAATACAATTGAACAGGGGTTTATAGAGGGTGGCCATTTCAATATGGATGACTAAATGGGTGTTCATAGCAATTTGTACCACTATTTTGTTGAGGCAGCTCAAGAACAATCTTCATGACTCAACTACTTTTAGGTTGGCATAGTAACATGTTAGTGTATTTAGAATACAGCTGTGTGGGTAATGCAAATATTTTACCAACGCATCCTAAGCGCTGGTGCACGACAATTTTCCCATGCAATGCTTGAGCAAATAGATGATCTTTAAATAATTGAAGAGATAGAGCAGGGGTACAGAAGACCCCTGCATTATCTATACTATTGATATATTCTATTTTCCCAAAACTGTTAGCTACATCACTCCCACACTCATAGCTGCAATTTATGAAATGGAGTGGAAAAAATAGATAGAAATTTGTACTTACTGAAGACATATTTGCAGTCAATTTAGCACCAGTCACAATGAAGTCCTAAAACCAGTCATGGTGGGTCAATCACAAACCCATGCAGTGAATATTGTAGTAAAATCCATGCAATCAACTCCATGAAGGAATAACGCTGAAGAAACTGACAAAGAAAATAAGTGAAGGAACCAACTCTGTGAAGGAACTCAACCTGTAAAGGAACCGACTGATCTGCAAGGGAAATAAAGAAGTGAAAAATGCAACGTGCGGGAGGGGACTCAGATGTTTTATTGTTTATTTATTTATATGCTATTTATTTATTTTATATTATTTTTTTATGTATTTCTTTATTTGTTTATTTTATATTTATGTTTATTTAATTATTTATTTTTCCATACACTATTCAAATATATAGAGACTAAAGTTTAACATTGTAGAGAGTCTTATATTGAACCATAAAAGAGTGTTGAGTTATGATTGTGATCTATAGTGTATTCATACTTTAATTAATGAGAATGAGTAAGTATATTCTCTTGTGATTGTGTGATCTATTTTGTATTTTATGGGTAAGGTAAGTTATTAAGAATTCAAGATGTAGGTTGTATCTTTGTTTTAATCTTTATGTGTAGCAAGCTACTATATTAAATTTATAGATTTGTAGAGGAATCAACATAATTGTTCCCCTCTTTATACCACTTCGTATCACAATATGATTGAAACTTGAGTAGAAAAATAAGTGAGAAAAGGATCCAAGAATATGAAAATGTTGTTCTAAGTTGAAGAAATGGAGTGGAGATACTAAAGGAGAGCTACAAACAGATAATTGCAAGGAAGGTGAAGAAGATATGTAGAGTTAGAGAACGATTAGTTGTTATAACACTAATTGGCACTTTAGTGACCCTAATGGAACCCTAATGATCCTAATGGCATCTTGTGTAGAAATTCTGACCAGCAATAGATTAATTTCACTCACAACAAATTACAATTGATCATGCAAAATTGTCAACAATGGAGACCGAAAATGGAGCTGTAACACAAAATTATATTAACTCAGTGTACAATAGCCAACCCTGTAATAACATAGGTTGCCGAATATATAGAATACATCAATAGGTTGAATGCATAAGGATGCATCCAAAACTAGCATAAAGCAGGCTTACCCAAAATAGGCAAATCCCCCATAGGTGTAAAAAGCTGATCCCAAATCTGTCATGAGGCTCACGAATTGGCAAGGGCGCATGGGAAAGCTAATGAGTGGTGGAATGGCAGCTCATACATGCTTTTTCATGGAGGAAAGAGTGGAGGATGAAAGGGGAATAAAACAGGTTCACCTCACCTAGTCTTGCTTTCCTTATGTGCTTTAAAAACTGAAAAAGCAGTCAACAAAGCAGAAAAAGCAGAAGGGCACCTAGGAGGCCAGGAATAAAGCAGATTTGATTCCTAAGGCTTTCCCAAGCACTACATGAGTCAAAGATGGAAAGTTTGACCTCTATGGATAGACAATTAGCAACTTGAACATGGTGGGACTCATGAACTAGGCAAATAAGACAAAAAATAAATGAATTAATGTCTAAGTGGGTAATACTATGGGTTTGATTATTCTAACATCTTGGTGAAGCTAATGGAATCTGAGAACCCGTAATGGCATCCATATTTCCCTAATTGACCTCCAAATGTCCCTAGTTCCGTATGAGTAGTCCTTAATGTCATATGAAGAGTACTTAATAGCTATTATAGGCCTTAAATCATATATAATAGTCCTTCAGAATTGATGGTCCCTCCTCAATAAAAGTTACCAACTCAATCTATCCCAAAATCCATTGAAAAAACATGGTTTTGAGGGCATACACACATTTCCTTAAGGAAGGAAAGGAGCACGTGCCTTGGAAAAAAGCACAAAATATATAAGAAACACCAAAATTCTCTAAATTGAATGGTTGGTAAAGTTGTTCTTTGGGTGTAACACCTTGAAACCACCCTCCAACCATGTCAACCATGATTATGATGATGTTAATCATGATCTTGACCATGCCAAATTTTAGAACAAGCTCGAATTGTTAGAGCCAGTCATGTTTGAGTCTTGAAACCCTCCCACACCGTCAATGCATCCGTCAGGTCTAACCATGCCAAATTTTAGTCCAAGCCAAATTTACATGTACCAATAAAATTCAATCTTTATATCGCAATATTAAATCAAAATATATAGAGTAGAGAAATTACGACATACCTCGTACACTTCTGGCGGAGTCGCAACTGCAAAAATAGGAAAAGATGGCAGAATTTTAGCGGAGTTGCAGCTGCGAAAATAGGAAAAGTCGGTAGAATTTAGTGGAGTTACAGCTGCGAAACAGGAAAATTGACATAATTTTAGCGGAGTTGCAACTGTGAAATAGGAAAAGTTGGAAGAATTTGAGCAGAGTTGTAGCTACAAAATAGGAAAAGTTGCTAGAATTTTAGCAGAATTGCAGCTGGGAAATAGGAAAACTTTGCAAAACTTTAGCGAAGTTGCTGCTACGAAATAGAAAAGTTGGAAGAATTTTAGCGGAGTTGTAGCTACGAAATAGGAAAAATTGGCAAAATCTTAGCAGAGTTGTAGCTATGAAATAGGACAAGCTGACATAATTTTAGCGGAGTTGCAGCTGTGAAATAGGAAAAGTTGGCAAAATTTTAGCGGAGTTGCAGCTGCAAAATAGGAAAAGTTGGCAGAGTTTAGTGGAGTTTCTAGTGCCGTCATATTTCATACTTCTATGAAGGGAAATTTGTGGTCGGATTTACATTAAATTAGACAACGTGGAAGGTCGAAAATCTGACAGAGATGAGAGGTAAAAAATCCAACGATGTCTTATATTTTATCTGACAAAACATTAGATTTCGCCGTATTTTTTCATCGGATTTTGGGTTAAAATCTTGTTGTGTTATTTTTCAGGAGTTTTGCATGCCACTTTCTCATATTCTAAATGGAATTCATTCCATTGAAGAAAACCCTATGGATGTCATTAATGGTACTCTTTAGAAGGGATAAACACCAAGGAAGAAATGAGTGCAAAATGTATAACTTGAAGAAGTACAATCATAGAAAGGAGAGGACATCCAAAAATCAACTCAAGTACCTAATTATTAATCTGTCACAGTGGTCTAGGAACTAAAAACACAGTCTAATAAAGAATACAGACAGATAATCATAAAATTGGCAAAATGGTGCTGCAATGGAAGTAGCAGCTCTATATAATGAAATGAATAATGAATAATACAATACAATGATCATGCTAGAAGCATGAATGCCAAGACAATTTGAATTCCCAAGGAGGTCATTCGAATTGAATGAGTGAGTGTAGCTTAACTGAATGTAAGCCAGAGTCAACACTCAAGTTGACCACTGATCAAAACCCTAATTGACTCAACTGAGCCCTAACTGAAGTCGAAGTGCAGTAAATGACTGAGTTTAACTGAAAGTAGGTCAGACACATGTCACAACAATCCAACCATCAAGTGGTAGTGCATCAATGACTCTAATGAACCCCGATGAGGTTAACTAAAGTGTAACTGAACATCAAAAGTGGTTGGAGGCACCTCTGTTGACTCCAGTTCATTAAATAATCAATTTAATGAAGGAAGGAGCCTTCATTGCTCTGTTTAACTGATTGTAACAATCAGTTAGCAATATGGGGAATTAATGACACTTATATCACCCCCGAAGTGCTCCAGTTAGCCTCCCCAAATGTAGGAGAAGGCTAAGTTAGCCTCCTTAACTAAAGGTAGGTGTGGGTGTGCTCATGCCGATGTCGTACAGTGCTCCTATGATGTCAATTAAATCAATAAAACTTAGGATAGTGGTTTAACTAGGCCAAATTGACCAAAATGAGTGTGTATGGTGGTAAATGTCTCCAACACCCCCCCTTAAGCTATACTCAAGAGGAGTAGAAAACATAAAGTGCATAATAATTCTAGGGCCCCGAAAACAAAGGCCATAGGTCACCCTGTACAATAAAGTAACTGCTTAATATAACCAAGGAAACGGGGAAAACCTCATGGGAAAAATATCCCCCCTCAAACTAAGCAGTAAATCAAGAATTGGTTCTTCTATGCAGTAGCATCCTGAGACTGTGCATGTGAACCTTTGAATCCAAACTAAATGAATATGTCTGGAGTAATCTTCCACTTTGGAAGAAGAACAATGCACTCAACTGAATCAGAAATATAAACATCTGCACAGTGAAAACTGGACCCATGTAGAGTAGCTGAAATCATCTGAAGAGAGAGCAAAGGTTCTTGAGGATTCGAACCATGTGTGGAACACTCAAGGAAATGATATGTTGCAGCCTTGAACAGCAAACCATGAGTGGTAAAATCAGCCCCAAATATTAGGAGCAAGTGTCCAAGCGGATGCAAAATGTCTTCCTCTTTACTAGTTTTGTGAGGAGATGAGCATGTGACCAAAGGTAGAGAATCCTTGGGATTGTGGAGAGCGAATGCTTGAGATCCATAATATGATATAGTTTCTGAAATATCTAAGGAATCACATAATAAAATATCAGCAACCTAATATGAGGAAACTAACACTAAATCCCCATCAGCGGTTTTGAAGAGAAAGTGTGGTACGTGATTTTTCACACCGGAATGGGTGAAAGCAGCTACAAGCATGACTGAAAAATTTTGGATTTTAAAATATGAACCAAATAATATCAGATCAAAAATTAAATCAGATCTAAATAATTTCACAATAGATCCAAAACTATGAAATGAAATCAAATCCCCAGCAGCAGTTTTGTAGGAGACTTGCAGTACTTGTTTCTTCACACCATTGATGAGAATAGCTACAAGCAGTACTGAAAGATTATGAATTTGATATATTAAACCAAGAAATATCAGATCAGATCTGAATGAGATCATATCATATCTGAATGAGATCATATCAGATCCAATAAGGTTAATATCAGATTCAAATAAATGGTTAACCGAGACGGTGGATGCACAGCTTTCTTCTTCTTCAAAATTCTGAATTTCGGTGCATGCAATCCTGCAGGAATTTGCTGGAAAATATAGATCATGGGGAGTGAATGGATCACTCTGGTAATCTTATATTTCTTCCAAAATATCCAAGGTATCACATATTTTCACACCATCAACAATATTAGAGGGAGAAAAATCAAATTTCTTTTCACTTTCGGAAGCAATTACTGGAAAATTTTGCATAGAATTCAAAGGAAAATCACTGGAGAGTGTTTGCATGGAAGTGCAGCAGTGTTTTTATTCAATATTAGAGATTTGAATGTCTTATTCTATTTCAGCCATATGAGGATATGTGATATCATAGATCTCACAAACTTCTGGAGCATTAGGAGAAGGAGTCACTGCAGGGAGACTTTCTTCAATTCAAATTGACTGTGTAGAAGATTCTACTTCTTCTTCATCTTGAACAACTTCATCAGAGAGAGTAGAGGTCGATACTTTTGAGTAAAGAACTCGTGTGGTGCTGGATGTAATCTCCAAAGTGATATTATGATCCTCATTGTGCTTGCCAAAGTTTTTGTCCAATTTTGTCTAGAGATCCTTTGGGTATTCAGCAGAACCAATAAGGTAGTGCAAGCTAGGAGAAAGGGCCAGACATATTGCTCCAAAAGCTCTATCATTGTCATTTATCCAGTCATTATCATTCTGATAAGACTCTTTTCCAAGTCCAATAGAAACCTCATAGATACCTCGTCTTTTCATAGATTCAATCATCTTCAACTTCTATTCTGAATAAAGTTGTGAATGGGGTGAGAAGAGGGACTGATGAGTCCATTCGAAGTCGTACCTGTTAAAACCTGCAAATCACAACAAAAGGGGCACCGTAAGTTTAGAAAACCTACACATTTTAGGCTTTCATCACACCCAACATAGTCAATTAGGCAAGCTTGATCAACAATTTCCTTACTTGGGGTATTAAATGGTAAGCCTAAGCTTCTGGTACAGTGTTGGATTTTTGAGATTTTGCTCAATTTTTCATGCAAGATCTATCAAAAACCTTGTTTTTGAGAGATCTAAGCTTCATCCCGCCATGATCTCTAATACCATATTAATCTGTCACAGTGGTCTAGGAACTGAAAACACAGTCTCACAAAGAATACAAACAGATAATCATAAAATTGGCAAAATAGTGTTGCAATGGAAGTAGCAGCTCTGTATAATCAAATGAATAATGAATAATACAATACAATGATCATGCTGGAAGCATGAATTCCAAGACAATTCGAATTCCCAAGGAGGTCATTCGAATTGAATGAGTGAGTCTAACTTAACTGAATGTAAGCCACAGTCAACACTCAAGTTAACCACTGATCAAAAACCTAATTGACTCAACTGAGCCCTAACTGAAGTCGAAGTGCAGTAAATGACTGAGTCTAACTGAAAGTAGGTCAGACACATGTCACAGCAATCCAACCATCAAGTGGTAGCGCATCAATGACTCCAATGAACCCCGATGAGGTTAAGTAAAGTGTAATTGACCATCAGAAGTGGTTGGAGGCGCCTCTGTTGACTCTAGTTCATTAAATAATCAATAAATAATCGATTTAATGAAGGAAGGCATCTTCACTGCTCTATTTAATTGATTGTAACCATCTGTTAGCAATATGGGGCATTAATGACACTCAAATCACCCCCGGAGTGCTCCAGTTAGCCTCCTCGAATGTAGGAGAAGGCTAAGTTAGCCTCCTTGACTGAAGGTAGGCATGGGTGTCTTTATGCTGATGTCATATAGTGCTCCTATGATGTCAATTAAATCAATAAAACTTAGGATTGTGGTTTAACTAGGACAAATTGACCAAAATGAGTCTGTATGGTGGTAAATGTCTCTAACACTAAGAGGGTTACATTTAAAAAAAATATCTCTCCCAACTGAACTTGATCAACAAATTGTTACTGGTGAGGATGTTACTTCTACTGGTAAGAGTAAGAAACACTCTTCTAAAAAAAATGGATGAGGGTGCTTTAATTCCTTATTAACAAGTTGTTCATTTAGATACACCAGCTTCAAGACATAAAATGAGGAGACAAGATGTTGAATCCAATGTTAGAACTGGAAATCAAAGTGAAAATTTTGGGGATAGTTTTGAAATCTCACTCCAGGCGGTGATCTAGATGATGGTGATGTTAAGACAACAAAAAATGCCATTCAGGATCAATTGTGGAGGGATTAGTTGGTTCACAATGGGCATACATTTAATTTAAATGTTAAGAAACTTTATAGATGAACTAAAGGTCAAGAAAAGTATCAAATTAGGAAACCACATCGCTTGCATGATCATCACTTGAAAGCATTAATGAGGCTCAATCCTTATGCACATGTGGTTGAATCCCTAGTTCTTGTTGACCAGAAATATGTTCCTGTTAGAGATGCATTTGATGAATCAAGGTGTTTTGATTACAACTACTATTTTTGGGAGGGAATCATTCTGTTGAGGCCATAAGGGAATTGATGCAAGAGTTTCCCAAAAACCCCATTTTTTAAACAGTTAAATGCATAATTTATGTTTGTTTAACAGACGTGGAAGCAAAACTATTGGCATGGGTCATAACACATATAGTGACTATAGGATGTCCATGAAATTAATTCAAAGGGTCATATTTATTCACAATGAATTTGAACAAACATGTGGTAGGGATAGATCTAAATTTGATGCAGATTTCCAGAAACAATGTTGTATGGAAATAGGTTTCCCAATTAAAGAGGACGATGTGAAACAAAAAGGTTTGAAAGGAAATGATGCATTTCGAGTTGTAGATAACTATTTTCAATTGGAATTTAGAATGGGGTCAATATGGGATTTAATTGAAGAGATATTTAACATGTGGGATAATATTTGTATAAAAAATAAAAAAAGGTAAAGAAAATTAAACTAGTTGCATGGAGTAGCGGTCAAGGAGGCCCCAACGTCAAGAATTTTCTAGAATATATGACTATAACATCTTGGAGAGAATTGCAAGGTATGAAGGATGAAACACTTATATCTACATTTTTTTCACATGCAAATTTGGGTGAATTATCCATGGAGGAAATGTGCAATGAATTTGAAAAGTAAGTCTGTGGATTGCTTTATGTTTTGAAGTTTATTTTTTGAGTTTAGTATGTTTTATTAATTAAGCGTTATGTTATATAACAATATATGATTATAAACGTAATTTATTTTTACATCAGTCATAAGGTTTACATGAAAATACAAGAGGACATAGTTATAATGTTGGGGGAGAAGAGTTGGAATGATGCCAGGTGCAACTATCTAGACTCAAGCTCCATAGAGAACTTGAGAAAAAAATTTGTTGCATGCAAAAAGGTATGTTGATTTATGATATATTCTATTTAATTTATTTGCAAGATAATTCATTTATATTTCTTTTACTTATACATATTATTTTTTTGTCAAAGATGCCAAAGAAGTGTCCAATACTAGAGTCTTTCAAAATTCATATTCAAAGAACCAAAATAGAACGACAAAGAAGGAAACGCCTTGCAAATGTCGAACTTGATGATACCCTTGTTAATCAAATTTGGAATGGGTTGGACACTGTGCAATACAAAGTGATTGTTGGTGATTGTGCTAACATTGCAAATCTGGTTCCTAAGAAGGAGTACTCCCTAGTAATTGCAGACATCCCTCATGGCTACAATATCAAAAAAATTACTTATGATTGTGAGCCTTATACTTACCAATTATTCAATAAAGTGGTTTCAGAATTTATCGATGTCACAACATCACCTCTATGGAGATTTCTTGTTTTCCATTCAGATGTACAAGGGGGAGGAGAGATAACAACCTTCAAGGATAAAGAAAAATCAAGATAGAAACTGTATTGGTAAGATAATTGTAGTGTGTTATTAAGCATTTGAAATTAGAAATGAAATTTATTTTTCTATAAGTTAATTAGCTAATTATTTAATTATGTTACAGGAATAAAATTAATATTCGTAGCTCGAGTAGTGATCCATTTATGAGTGACATTGAAAACATACATCTTGCATGTTGGACAAAAGATGAGACCTATGAATCTGTTTTAATCAATGAAATGAGTGAAGGAAAATATAGTCAAATATTGACTTATAATGTTGTAGTTAAAAAGTTGACATTTGAAGAAATAAATTTGAAAGGAGAGATTGTAAACATCTACCATAAACCACAAGCATTGATTAATTATCTCATAGATACATTTTCAAAATAAGGAGATTGGGTTTTATATTTGTTCTCAGGATCATGTAATATTTCTGATATTACTTATGAAACTAGTGTCATTATTTTATATCTATACTATATATTTTTTAAATTTATGTTTCATTATGCTATTTAACGTTATTTTTTTTATGCATGTGGTGATTAGGTACAACAATAACATGCTCCTTATAAAAAATGAATTTATTGCATATCCATAGATAATGATCCACCACAGTGCAATTATATCACGCAAATAATTAATGCTATGAAATTTCTTTCAGATGAAATGCAGGAAGTTGCTTTGAAGAAAGGTGGATTTTGTGAGTCACTTATGGATAAGATGTCAAAAGATCCTCAACCACCATTAAAAGGGATGTTTGGAAATTATCACTTTGGGCATTTTGCAGAAGTAGAAGAACCAATGGAAGAAAACAATTAGGTCCAGGAAGAGAGCCAAGCTGTAGAAAATACCAATTTCGATGAAGATTTTGGTCTGCATGATATTCTTGATTAGTTTCATGACGTTGAGGAAAATGTCAAACTTAGATTTTAGTCTACATGATATTCTTGATTAGTTTCATGTCATTGAGGAAAATTCCAAACCTAACAAGTTTTTGATATGATATTTATGTAATGTTTTGGCTTTAAGATTTTATTTTGAGAATAACTATTATGTTTTTTCATATATTATTTACAACTATATGGTATGCTTTTTGTTGAGTTTATGTGAATCATCACTTTATGGAAAATAATGCTAAATAATATCATTTTTACGCATAAAATTACTGAAAATAGGTTAAAAATGGTTTGAAATGTCTATATTTTCTTTTCTTTTTTTTATTTCAAATTTTCCCCAAAAATGAGTTATTTAAGAGGAATGTTTAAAGGAAACACTTCCAAAATGTATCTATTTTTCATTCTTATTAGCTTCTAAATGTTAACAAAATTCAAAAATGTATATGTTTTTGCATTGCAACTAGGTACTAAATGTATTTTTTTTGTAAAATATGAAGAAAAAAAATGTGTCTGTAACGAAACATTGTAGTTTTTTTATGACCAAGAAGTTTGAAAATCTCAAAAAAATAGATTGAAATGAAATATGGTTCTACTAGTATACAAACTTTTTGAAATGGAGGAAAAAAAAACTACTTAAATTGCCCCCCCAAAAAACAAGAACAATGACGGGTTATCGTCAAGTTGTATAACTTGTTTTCCATTAACAAAGCATTTGTGGGCGGGGATTCACCAGTCAACACAATCCACAATAATGGGTAATATTAAATTCTTAAAGTAAAAGTGACATTCTCTTTTCTTTCATTTTCTATCCTTTTACTTAAATTTTTAACATTACTATTAATTGTTTTAGGATGTTGAGAGTGGCTCCAAATCCATCGGACTTCATATGGAAAAAGTATAATTCTAGATATCATTCAGAATTCAATAGAATTAATAGTTTTCAGGGTTTCAAAATTTCAACTATTCCACTGTATTTTATCATGTATGAGGGTATGGGATTGGAATTTAATCAAGCACATAAACCCCTCTATGTACCTTGATGTTGGTGGCATTGATTGTTGAAATATTTGTCATGAACTTAATAAAAATGTACACTTCACCACTCATTAAGCATGGGAAGCATCATCAAAATTGTGGAGGATCCAAATATAGGAAATAATTTTTATGATATGCGGTTATGCAAGGAGACAAATCACATTGGCTTCCACCTCAACCCCATTACCTTCCACCATAGCCCGAGTAGTTGGAGCTTCCAATTTGACCCCTAACTCATCCAAAGCACCTACACCACCCCTTACTACTTCTAGAAGAAGAGTGGTGCCTCTTTCCCATTAAAGAGGTAGAGGAGATCGATGATTCCTATTATTTATCAATGTACTATGTAGCATTGAGATGTCTCATGAGTCATGATGATTCATATCTTGAGAGACATTTATTTTGATGTGATTTTGTATCATTCCATCAAGGAAATATTTTAGTATGTTTAGTTTATAGTCGATATGTGATCATGATCCACCATTTGTCATCTTATGCATCTTATATATTAGTTGTATTTTCATATTTATGCAAAATGTGTTTATCAAATGTTGTTGTTTCTTTAGATGTTAAAAAAAATGAAAAAATGGTAACTTTGTAATTTTTTATGCTTTATGACATTTGTCGATATTTTTGTCGTTGTTGTTGATAAGTTACATGCTTGACCCTCGACAATATATTCACTGACACGATATATGTAACTCTGTTTTGGACCTTCCTTATATGGTGATGATAAAACTTCCAGTTGTTGTATGGAACACTTGTGGACCACATACATTGAAAGAGAGAGATACAAGTTTATTTTTCCTTTGTCTTGTGGTTAGAAGAGTTGTCTTCCTACCTTGTCTTGTGGTTAGAACGGTTGTCTTCCCACCATGTTGTGACACCTCTTGTTGACTTGTGGTTAGCCTTGTGTTGGATTAGTATTGTGGTGACTCCTCCCTTGAACACTCTCTTAGTTATTTCCCTACTACTTAGGGTTGTCCTTTGAAGGCTGATTACACCTTCTCTCTCCCTCATGTGTGAGCCGTGGATTGTTCTTAGACCGCTGAAGGGTGTCGTTCCTTGTTTTTGTCCAATGTTGAGGCTGCCACTACCTGTGCTTGGACTATGTTAGGTTCCACTGCCTATTTGAATGTGTTTTTTGGGTGCCACTGCTTATACTTAGGGTGTCATTGCCTATTGAGAGGGATTCTACCTGTGTGGAGTGCTTTTGGACTATTTTGTAGGGGCATTGCCTGTGTGGACTGTCTTGTAGGTGTTGTTTGTCACCTTGTGACTATAATGGACTATTTTGGAAGTTTGTTGCTTGTGTGGACTATTATGTGGGTGTCATGAGTCTTCTTGTGAATGTCGCTGCTTTGACTAAGGATGTTGTTGCTTATGTGAGGGTGTCACTTCCTATTTGAAGGATCTCATTCTCTGCTAAGTCATCTTGCGATTTTTCCACTGCTTAATTGAGGTATGTTTAACACTACTGTGAGGGTTTTAAGGTTGTCAGTTAATACTATGAGGGTTTTAAGGTTGTCAGTTACTACTGTGAGTCCTTGTAAGGTGTTTGAGGTTTCCATTTATCGTTGGATATTTGTTGAGTTCCTCTACTGTTGTCTTTGGGTTTTTCTTGATTGTGCCATACCTTGTCTAGACCTATGCACTCTCTAATGTTATTTTCTAGCCTTATTCTACAAAATTTTCTCTCTCTCTCTCTCTTTCTCTCTCTCTCACACACACACACACACACACACACACACACACACACACACACACATGTATGTTCATACCCTCAGGTAAGGGTAAGTTTTGTTCCTATTATTGACTTTCCTTTGAGAGGCAAGATCATATTTGAAAGTTAACTTTGAGTATAAGGAAGGTTCTCACACTCAAGCAAGTTATCAGATATTGTTTTTGAATTTGATTCCTTTTATTGATTAGACTTTTTACTACTATTGTACCATAAATTGTAATTTGTATTTCAATATTATTTTTGTAATAATTTTATTTTAAAGTATTTTTTATGATTTATAGCAACAGTACTTGTAATGTTTATTTTTGCATTATCTTCTTTCAAACCCTAACTTTAACACAATGATCCTTAATGAGTGTTAACGTTGAAAGGTTTGAAAATTATATCTTAAATTTTAATATATTCAACATTTACATCATCTCGATTAGACTTTTTACTACTCGTGTACTATAAATTTTTATTTTTATTTCAATATTATTTTTTGTAATTTGCATTTAAAGTATTTTTTATGATTTACTTTAGTAATACTTGTATTGTTTATTTATTTCTTCATTATTTTGTTTCAAACTCTAACTTTAACACAATGATCCTTAGTGTGTTAAAGTTGAAAGAGATGAAAATTATATTTTCAATTTTAATAGATTCAACATCTACATCATCTTGATTAGACTTTTTACTATTGTTGTACTATAAATTGTAATTTTTATTTTATGTCTACAATATTTATTCCTTTCATGTTTGCTAATGCTTTATTTCTTTCATAGTCACATATGCTTTGTTTTGTTTGTGTATAGAAACCATGTAATTAGGAAACATTGCCAATGTCCCCTCCAGAGACCTTTCCATGAGTGGAGTACGATCAGATTTGTTAGACTATTAGTTCATGTTTTCAAGTACATGTTATTTATATATTTATTGTTATTGTGAATACACGTTTAGTGTGCAAAATTATTGTTGTAAATAGGTACATGTAGAAAAATTATTTATGTGTCGATACGTCTCTCATCACAGACAAATAGACATGATCACTCTACATCTTTTGTTTGTGGTTCCCACACCAATATACTCCATCCGATGGGTCTATTGGTTGTGTTACATGTACGCATTCGATTCTTAGTTAACATGTTCAAGTATTTGTTATATATGTTTAATTTAGAAAAGATTAGGATCCTCGGGCCTAAATGAATTCACTGTGAAATAAATTTGATGGAGAGAGAAGCAATTCATTGTACACTGATCAAAAATTAATTGTGAAAATTGAACAAACAAGAGAAAATTTTTTCCAGCATAACTTTACATATATAATCATTAAAATATCTGTAATATAATGATAATACAATAGGAAGAATTTGAATACACTAGGTAGGAATCGAATTCACCAACTTGGACCGACTCCGGTGCTAACTCAATGTGATAAATCACCACTGAGAGCTCACTAATCTAACTCATGACAACTAAATCGGTTCGTAGCCAGTTAACTAAACAAGGTAGGTAGGATAAGGTTCCTAACCTCCTTGAATCAGGTAAATGTGGTGCTAGACTAACTAGAGATGAACTAATTGATGCCCTTATGAGGATAACTCAACACAAACTAGGGTGAATTGTTGATGAACCCCCATGACTTAGTGTAGGATCCTAAATTATAAGGATTGGCCTCTATAGCTCATAAAATCATGTAAACTAGCACATCAAGTGTTAGGTGGGACCTAGATGAGTCCCACATGGCACTAGTGTGGTGGAAATGAAATCCTAAGATAGGAAATTACAATTGGACTATGGTGGTCAAAGGGAGGATTAATTAATTAATCCTAACACCTTGCCTTAATCCTAAATTGGATAACTTGGCCCCTGGTAACTAAGAAAAAAGGTCACCCATATAATATAATGCAAAAATAACTTCTCAACAAACCAGGGAAATGGGGAAAACGTCTTAATTTGGGTTGTGACCTCCTAATTTGGGTTGTGACCTTCTTGGTGCTGCTTAGACTAAACCATGACCTTCTTAGTTCTGCTTGAACTGAATTGTGACCTTCTTGGGATTCTTGGACCAAACTATGACATGTGTGAACTTTCTTGAGCAGGATGTGAGTTTTTTAGGGCTTCTAGAAGTTCAGACCCATAACAAACATAACAAAAGGGTTAAGGTACCACACTATGAGGGGGAACTAACATAAGGACCAATAAAGGGTCAACATAAGATCACAAGTAAACAAGAGGGGTCATAACAAAGTGGAAAAACAACCCCTACACCAACAAGACTAATGTGTGTCAATCAAGGTGGGAGAATAACCCTTTTACCAATAAGACCAAGGTGTACCATCAAGGTGGGGAAACTACCTATTTACCCACAAGAAAAAGGTGTCAAACTTTATATTATCTCTCAAGATATATAGTCCATAAGTGTTCCATACCACAACATTAAGTTTTATCATCACCATATAAGGATGGTCCATACCACAACAGTAAGTTGTATAATCATCATTTGGGATTTCCCATCAACCCTTCCCTATTCTAATTTATCAAAGAAAATGTTTCTAAAATTCCGACGAGGATGTGAATATAATTTCCACAATTTTAACAAAAAACAAGAAAAAAAAACCTTCTCCTGTATTTAAGTTTGTTGAACAATCAGAGAGAAGGATCCAAAAACCTAACAGATATGCATCAATGCAACTGCAAAAAAGGCCAAGAATAATGGATACAAATAGGAATCCCAAATAATATTTCACAATCATAGTTTATTAAGCCAAGCGATGCTAGTAAGAGACTAGTTTTCTAGAATCATAAGGTCTAGTAATACATAAGAACATTTTCTCACTACTAGAATTTTTCTCTTTTTATTTTAATTGAAAGATAGGTAGCTCAAATTTGTAAGTGGTTTGAATTAGTTTATTGTTGGGTTAAGAGTGGGTTGAGAAGGAATTGAAGGAGGTTTTTGTTGAGGATTCTTAGACGGAAGTTGGGGGTGTTGGGGGTGCTGGATGTTACACAAGCCATTTGTGATATCCCAACCCTGTATGGACTGAATGTTTCCCATGATTGGTCAAAATGGATAAGGACTTGTTGGACATTACTGTTGTGGCTTGTTAGTGTGACCCAAACTGATTGCTATGGTGTATGTAGAGAACTTGGGGTAGAGATTAAATTCCATACTTCCATTTGACTACTGTAGCTTTAAGTTGATGCTTGTTATAATTTTCATTACTGTGACATAAATACTAGTTCGGATATTTAACTAAAGAACATTTTATGTGGCAACTCTTACAAACTATAAGAGGAAACACTATGATTTAACAATTTATAACAACAACAAGTACAATACTTCTAATTCTAATATAAATGTAAAAAATGAGTGTACATGCCTGAATAAATAGATGGGAATATTTGGGCTTGTCTGACATTTTCCACAACGAAGATGTTAGTCCTTGAATATTGAATAAGACCCCTCTTCAGTGCTATAGCATACTTCAACAATTCTTAGACTGATATTTAAAATATATATTTATATACTATAGAGAATCTAGTATAGTGCAAAAATTCTTTAGGAGTTCATCACAAAATGGAGAACCTTTGCTTCCTAGTAGAAATTAATTGACAACCCATTAAAAATGTGCACCATATTTGGAAATTCCCTTCCTGTAGGTTGCAATATAAGTTGAGGTCTGCACTTTTTCTTTACTAATATGTAGATACATGTGTCCTTCTTTTATCTAAACTAGTATCACCATATATAATCAACCATCCCAATGTTCAACAATCAATACACACCAATGATGGCAGCCAACTCCGTATTCTTCCTTGATAATACTGGCATAGATTACCCCAAATTAAAGATTACTCATTAGCAATAAAGGGATGTGTAAATTTAAAGATTATTTATAAATAATGATTTATTCAATGTATTAATAACATAGCAAAAGCACACAAGGAGATATTTATTTAATTTAGTAATAACAAATCAACAAGCTTATAAGGAAAATTCAAATTTCTAGTCTATCACAATTATAGAATCACAATATAAAAACAAATCAAAACCATAGCAAGGAAAACCGATTGACCTTTGTTGCACTTGTAGTATCATCAACAACTTCCCTCATAACACTTAACTTTGACAATGTATGATTACACTGAGCGAGGGCCTGGAAAATGTGGAAGTGATCAACAAACATGCAAAAATTTTGAGATAAAAAATAAAACTAATCAAAATCCAAAATAATTTGATCCTTTAGTTTCCTATGGATGGCTGAAAAGTTGACATATATCCTCCTTTTTCACTCCTCAAACCCCTAACAGGAAGTGACGTAGTGCAAGTTGGAGTTCTCCAACAATATGCAATCTATAATAGAGTAACATGTATTATTTGGACAGAACACAAAACACTAACTCTTTCCCACATGAAAAGATCCCATGATCACTCACGTGAGACCTCCACCTTCAAAAAAATTATGTCTAGAACTTGGAGTTTCTGTAGTAGGGGAAATATATTATTACAATTCAACACAAAAGCAAAGACTTGGCATCATCAAAGAGAAACAAGTCCAGTTTCTGGTTGTCATCCTATGTAGTTGTACCTCTAAATGAATCTTCTGGAAAACGATTGGATATGGAAGCAAAAAAATGGAATAACATGCATCTGGAAGGAAGAACTTGTCTGGTCTATTATATGAAAATAGAGGAGATTTAATTGCAGTGACATGTGCATAGTGTCACGTGTTTGTGATGCTTTATCAGAATTTTCCTTCATGCCCCAACTACAAGTACATGCATCCAATCAAACTCAATTTGGCATTTAAAAAGAAGAATATTATGCCACCCAGTCAGACACTTAATATGGTCATCTGTTTTGTGATAAGGGAACAAAAATTAGCCACCAAAATTGTCATTTGGTCATTTACATGCAAATTTTGGTCATTTTTTTGGTCGTTTATCTCCCATTTGTTGGTCACTTATCTCTCAATTTTTGGTCACTAATTTAGTCATTTTATATGAAAATATTCACCGATTTCTATAGATAGGGTATGGAGGAATCAAACCACCAACATCCTACCTGTACAGGGTCAATCAAAATAGAAATAGATTGCTCAACAATCTTACCTGCAACTTCAACCATAGTTGATGGGTGATCTTCTTGGTGGTCCTCCAGTGCTGCATAAATCCTAGGGGAGACTCTTGTTACTTGACCCACTGTTTCTACCTCTTGAATGTTGTAAGTTGGCCTTGCATTCTCATTCTCAAGTGGAAAATTCCTACGCATGTGGGGTCCTCCACATTTCCAACATTGGAGTGGTTCTCTATTCTGTTGTGGATCTTTTGGATTCTCTCCCATTGCTCTAGTTGGATGCTTCTCAGCTTGGGATGGCTGCTTTTGTTGATTCCTGAAGTTGAAAGGTTTGAAACCTTTCTTCCTTTGGTCAGACTTCTCATTCTTTTTTTCCTTCCATATCTTATGGTAATCAGGGTTTCCTTTGCTTTACTCATAGTAATACTTAGCTTTCCTTATTTCTTATTCAATAGTTCTAGGTTTGTAAAACTCAATTCTGTCCTTGTAAGACTGAGGCAATCCACTTAGGAAACTCTAGATCTTCACTTTTTCATCTTTGATGTACTTGGCATATCTCAAAAGTTATAGGAACTTGTTTGCATACTCTTCCATAGTTTGTTGTCCAAATCTCAGCTCATGGAACTCTTTGATCTTATCATCATAGTACCTATCAAAGAGGTACTTTTGCTTTAAGTACTTCTAAAAATGCTTCCACGCAATCTTCCTTTCATTGATATTCTTTACCTTCCTGAAGTGCTCCCACCATATGGATGCTCTTCCAGTCAAATTGAATATGGCTAACCTAGCCTTCATATTTCCTGAATAGTCTTGGACTTGGAAATATTTTAATCCCAAGAAGACAAGATTTAGCTTCTTGTCCATTCTTTATCTCACCATTAAAGGTAGGAGGCCTTGCCTTCTTAAATTCATCACGTGAATGGTTATAGTAACGCCTCTTCCTCTCATTCCCGTGAGAGGAAGAGCTTGAGTCCCCAATGGATCCTTGAGATTTAGATGACTCACTAGGAGATATTTTCCTTCTTCTAGTGCCACTCTTACTACCTTCTGGTCTTATTTTCTGTAAAACTTTGCAGCATGGCTGCATTCAGCTGATTATGCTCCTCTCGAGCCTTAACCAATCTTTCATTATTTTCCCTGTAGCTTTTCATCTCCACCCTTAGGCTTCTCATGGTGGCTACAAAATATCAGGGAGTCTCTTGAAATATTCTCCCATTAGACTTTGTCTCTGCATTTCCAACTCGAACATTTTCCCCCATACACTACTACATTTTGACCAAAAATCCGACGGCCATCATGTCGGATTTTCGACACTTTCCTGTCGCATGTACGACATTTTGATTTTTTCTTAAGCGTCGGAAACGTGGCATCGGTTATCCGACACTTAAGTAACCATCGGTTAAGCGACACTTAACTAACCGTCGGTTAAATGTCAACCGTCGGATAAGCGACAGGTATAACCGTCGCTTAAACCATGGCTCTAGAGAGTAAGCGTCGCATAAACGACAGATAGAGATGTCGCTTAAGCGACGGATATCAAGACAAAGCGTCGCAAAAACGACATTAAGATCTGTCTCTTAAGCGACGGATATCAAGAAGAAGCGTCGCAGTTTCGACAGCTAGATCTGATTTTTTTAAAAACATACCTTAAATATCCAGCCAGAAACCGTCGCTTAAGCGACGGATATCAAGAAGAAGCGTCGCAGTTTCGACAGCTAGATCTGATTTTTTTAAAAACATACCTTAAATATCCAGCCAGAAACCGTCGCTTAAGCGACGCGTATTAACAAGAAGCATCGCATATTCGACAGCTAGAGCTGCTGCTTAAGCGACGGCAGTGAATTTTTAAAAAAATATATATATATTAAATATCCGTAACCTATATCAATCAAAATGAAGAAAGAGATATAAAGTTACATCACGAAAATGTTCAAACACAAGTTGTGATCTGGATATTATATGAAAATGAAAGAAAGAAAAACAATAAGATTTAAGTTATGATAGTCGCAATACAAGAAAGAGATGGATAATGCCTATAAGGAAATCGACCCAGAATTTTTAAAAGCTATAGAGGTATACGCTAATATTGTATTTTCCCTGCCAAAAATAATATCATTTTGATCAAGTTTCTGTATAGGAGCTTGGTGCATGCAGATAACTAGTTGTGCACAACTGTAAAACAAGGTTGATCATTCATCATGGAAATCAGTAGTAAGTTAAGCAGGACTCATAGATAAATGAAGCAATCAGCAATCAGCAGTAAGTTGAGCAGGAATCCTAGATAAACGCACAATGAAGCAGAGAAAGCAACTTTGTCAGTGATGTTCGTTGATTGCTATCAGAGAATTGAAGCATAGGAACATGTAGATAATTTTGGTTGATCCTCAAGGGCACCTAACACAACCCTGACAGGGTTGAGCGATGATCTAAAAATACGTTTGAAGTTCCAATTTTCTTGTAAGGTAATCCTTACT
>LPNX010005984.1:7905-46094 GCA_001517045.1 Pseudotsuga menziesii
CAAGGAACACTTAACCAAAACCATATCCCAACCCATGTTTATGTCCCAAACTAGAACTATGTGAATCATCTCATCAAATGCCTAAATGGTTTTCTTAGCATAATGCACCCTAAATCAGGAACCAAAGATCCACCCCCTACTAGCTCTAGCTTGCTTTCTACCTTTCTTGTCACCAGACACTACAATATCCTTGTTTACCACAACCCCCAAACAATGACTAAAATTACCCATGGTTAGAGGAATAGGAGAGAACCCAGTTTCACAATAGAAGGGGAAATTCTTTTGCAAAATCGCAGCTCTAGAAGGGGAAGGAAAAATAATCCGTTGCACATCCACAACTGACACACGGGATGTCATATAATTTAGAAACATTGAATACTCCTGCATAGAGTAAATACCAACAACATCAAATGAAAAAAATAACCCAACTGACCTGGACCCAACAACTAAAGACGAGCGACGCCATGGTAAAAAACCAGAAGCAGGAGTGTTCGAAACCTGGATCCTGCCTTGCATTTCATGTTGGATCAAAATATGCTCACCTCCAAATCTTCCTATTTCCCAAGAAAGTACATCTCTTCCATAGAAATTAGGCACAAACCACCAAACCATGATAGGTCAGGATCCTGCACTCAACAGGTAGTCATTATCCCTCCATCCCAAAACCCTCCAAAATCCCCTACCTCATTTTCAATGGAATTTTGTCCACAACGTTCTTCCTCAATTCTCTACCATTGTTTTGCATAAATAATAGTCTTAATTATATTACCTTCATTCCCATCATATATTCTATATTAATTGTTATCAACGCTTATGTTTTGCACGTCTACAATTAAGGAATGCAAAGTGCACAACACTTATCATCACAAAATATCGCACACATGTGACATTTTCACAATTCACACAGTAAAGTTTCATTAACATACAGCATGCATCCAACTCGAGAAACCTTTGCAAGACCCAAATATCAACCTGATTCTAAACATCCACCAAGGAATTCAAAATATAAAACCGCACAGTTAATACTTTGTTTATATGCATGATAGTGCTTGTCACCGGTTTTTGCTTTGATACCCACATGACTAATAGAAACAACAGGATCTCACCCACTAGTGGTGCATTAAAGTCTCATGAAAGCTCCATTACCTCCAAGAATTTGAATTTTGGACCTCCACACACTTGGTTTCCTTAAATGGCCTATATTTTGTACTTTGGAGCCACATCATGGGTCATTAGGTTCAAATTAGGATCTTGTTATTTCTTGGACACCTATTGGCCTATAAAATAAAGCGATGGGAATGCTAGTTGTAAGAGAAAATTTAGAGCAAGGTTGTGTTGATGGATTTGTGCTTGAAATCCCTTATAGCTCACCATTTCCCTCTTGTCTAGCATTCAACAAGCTCTCTTGCCTCCTTCCTCCAATGGGAAACTGTTATCCTCATTCATTCTTCAAGCCACTTGACATCTACTTTAGACTAAATAGACCTCCCTTAGAAGTATTTTTTCCTTGATTTGGAGCTCACATCTCCAAGGTGTTGGATATGCTTGACCATTGTGCAATATAGAAAGTAGTTTATCATCTATTGGTTGTTAGAGTTTGCATCTCTTACCCCCTCTTTCATTTTTCTTAATTTTTTTCATATTTCTTTTTTTTTGTTTTATTTTCACTAACAACCATTTGTAGGACCACTTGAAGCACTCAACCACTCCAAAAAGGGGGACCTAATACTAAGTCCTTTCCCCTAACAAGGTCAGAAGAAAGAACTATTGTGCAATCTTTTCCACAATAATATTTATGGTGACTCCACTTTTTCTAGTTCATTTCTCTTTCATTAGCTTGTTATTTGTGAAGTGGCTAATTTATGGTGTTTTATGCTTTACAGGTGAAGAGGATCATCCTTTTTATCCTAGGATTTTTTTTTCCAAGAGGCCATTTTAGAAATTTTATCTGATGTGTGGATCTCAACTTCTTAGTTACATTGACAACACAGATATCCCTTTGACAATCGCATGACTCACGCTTATAACACACATACAAGAAGATCCTCACCCACGCAGTTTTATGCCTCATGGTAGCATGACATTTTTGCATTGTAACTATGTGAAAATGTGTCAGTGAGTCTTTTTTCCATGGTGCAACACGCCTATTAATTGTTTTCTCACACTGTTGAATATTTTTTCCTTTTACCTGTTTTAGCAAAAATTTTGCAACCCCATTTCTTCTCACTAATGAAATAGAACTAAGTTAACTTGCAAAAGTTACTTTCTTTTCTAGTAATTATCCCATCAAGAAAAAATATTAGGAAATAAAGGGTTCATCCTTTTAAAATCTACATAGGTAACCACCCTTGAGGCTTTCAACAGGACTCATTGGTGTCACTAGTATTCAAGAGTTCTTATATTTCTTTGCTTACTTAAACATATTTAGTTCAAGTAGTGTAAAATCCACTTTTTGCACATAATAAACGACCTAAATACTCTCCTCTCCCAAATTATTCTCTCCACCTTGCATTTCATATGATCTTGGTGAATCATAAATGAGAGTGAAGTGTGAAATTATACCTCCATTTTACACTTAGCATTTGTTTCTTTTGCAAGCACCATTAGTATATTTAGAGATCAAGTTACAATCTCCATTTCATTTTGTTTTGAGCACATTAGTTAATTGCAAACAATACAATTTTCTTACATCATATGTGATTTCCCACTTGCACACACTAAGGGTCCTAAAGACTCTATCAATCCTAGTATGCTCTTCACCTCACATTCCATATGATCTTGGTGAATCAGAAAAGAAGGGAAATGTGAAATACCTCCCTTATAGACCTTAATTCAATCAAAACCCATAAAATCAACCATAGTAAACGTTAAACAACTAAAATCATCTAGAGGAGGTCACACAACAAAATTTTAGTTTGGTAAGATTGAGTGGGATACAAATCCAAACAATGCCCACCAATCGAGTTTGTTTAGGTATTATTTTTTAAACATAACATTGTTTTATTTTAGGGTTATATCAAATTCTTCTATAATAAAGTTTTAAAATAAATCCCAAATCATAGCATGTTGTCATGAAGGAGGTGAAAAATGAGTTATAGATGCCTTTCTCTCCCGTACAAGTCACTAAACTCATTGTTGGTGGATGACACTATATCATGTAGGTATTACCACTTGTCCACACTTGATGCAAGGTAACTTAGTTTCCAAACTTAAGGCATTTCCAAGGAGAATTTGTGAGTGCAAGTGACTCCTGAATTCATTTGTTTCCATTGGGAAGTGTTTCTAAGTCTCTTTGATTGGAACATTGGCCCCCTTTATGGTAGAACTTGCTCTTTTTTACCTCCACTGGTAAGTTGTTGTGTGGATTCCATTGTCACCAACAATTGTGCTTTTTGGGAGGCCCAGTTACATTTTATAGGAAGGAATTTAGGTATTATAGGGAATTTACACTTGTTTTTCTTTCTAAATACAATTTCACTTAACTCATAATTTAAAAAGAACCTACCTATGGACACCTTTTCACTAAGCCCTATTTACACATATCATTCACTTATTGCACCATTTTGCATCTATTGTTGTTGGAATATTTTTGTATTTGTCTCTTTGTGTTTATTCACCACACGTCACTCTCATTTTGATACTATACTTCCACCATAGAGTAACAAACCCCCCCCCCCAAGGAATTATCGCAGACTGCAAGGCCTTTCCCCTCTCTCAAGGGGTGTTTTCCATTTTCTCCCAGTGGTACACGAGGGAGATCACTTGGTCAAGGACACTCCTAGGACACATTGATTCAATCCTCTCTATTCAAGAACATACCTTGCTTGAATAATCCTCTCCCCTAAGAGAGAGTTTGGACCCTTTTTTCCCCCTCCTTTTATGGAGGAGGATCACCTTTGTTTACCCCCCCAAGAGGGAATACCCCACTTTATTCCCCCCCTTTGGGGGAGGTCCCACTACATCTTCATATTCTTATAGAATACAAATATCACTGCCACATATTCTAATTTCTACCTCTTGTGGAAACAACAAACATAATACAATGGATTCCCCTTTTAGGATCATTATTTAATCATTCGTTGACCACCATACTCCATTTGTATTTTCCTGGATTATGAGGTCATTGCAACTTCACTAGTGCATGGGGGACTCACCTGGGGGCCACCTACCACTCAATGCGCATGAATGCATGAATTTAAATCTCTAGGGACCAATCCCTATAATTTAGGATCTTGCTTTGAGTGCCACCAGTAGTATCCAACAGTTGACCCTAGTTGGTGTTCAGTTATATGAAGCTATGCTCTAATTCCTATCAATTAGTTCACTCTCAGTCATCCTAGCACCATTTTGCATAATTTAAGGGAGGTAAGGAGAATTTTCTCACCTACCTACGTGAGTCAACTAGTTGTGAACTCAGTGATCCAAAGTTTCATTAGTGAGATTTAGTGGTGATTTTTCCACACCGAGCTAGCTCCAGAGTTAGTCTAGGTTGGTATATTCAAATTCTATATTAGGCATTTAAATTATCCTATTTGTAACACCATTGTATTACATATTATTTACTGATTAATGGATGTAATTTTATTCTTCCAAATATTGGTCTCATGTGTGTTTAATTTTCCATGAACTATTGATTAGAGTTTACTATATTTCTTCTCTCTCTACTGCAATCTTCATTCACATTTGATTTCATTTAGGCCTGAGGATCCAGCTTCAAAAAACTAAAAATGGTATCAGAGTGAGGTTTTCAAGCCAATATCAAACCTCAGAAACTGCCATCGATGCACAAGAAGCAATTGGGTTTGACATAAATATCAATATCATTTCCTTGCTCCCTATAGATTCTATATAGAGAAGTCTATCAAGGTGTGATGCACCTGGAGAAAGTGCACATGTCGAAGTGGAGAGTGTTTGAATTGGTTTGATTCAAATTGAAGTGTTTTTGCAGGTAAATTAATATTTTATGAAGAATTAGTTGTTTCTTGAAGTTGTAAGATGGAGAATTCAAAATCTTTAACACCCAGAATCCTCACACCCTTCAATTATCTTAATTGGAGGGTTGATATGCATATTTTATTTCACAATAAGGGTCTACAAAATATCACCATGGAAAGAGAGGTGGAACCCCAAGAACATATTGAAAATTAAAGTATCTTAACAAGCTTGATGAAGTATTTGGCTTCATGTGCATACACATTTCCAAAGAGTTACTCTTTCACCTCGAGGGATTGCGAACACAAAAAGAAGCATGGGAGAAACTTGAATCCTTGTTTGGAAAATAGTATGAGTTGAGGGGAAATATCCTAGAGAATGAGATGATAAAACTATAACCTAGAAACTTAGAAACTTGTTGAGGCCTGGAAAATTACAGGTAACAATAGTAGGGATTCTCCCCAAGAAACATTCCCAATTAGCTTGTTATTGTTTGGTATGGGGAATCTATCTCATTTACGGTCTGGATCCATAAGTTAAGTAACTATTAAAGTGTTTTACCGGTTATGGCCCGGTCCACTGTGTATATTTTTAGTTTTTTTATGTTTAAGTATGATGTACAAGTCCCTAACTAAATGCAAACGATAGATATAACGAGGAGGGTCACAATGTGATGCGCAGGTTCTTACCTCTCGTCTTACCTCTCTCGCTTCTAAATCACAAACAACAAGAAAATAACTAAGACTCACTAACCTATCCCTAGGGAGCAAAACTATCATTAATGGTGAGTAATGTACTATATTGCATGCATAAAGAAAAATCACAGATAGTTGTTAACATTTCTGAACACATGAATATCAATAGAAATATAAACAACAAGACAGCTTATTGTTAATTAAAACATTCATTACCCAGTGTGGAAATTTCACAAAAATAAACCAAAGCACATTCATAACTTGAAATAATTCAATAAGTTAGAACGACCTCATGGTTTATGGTAACAAGATGAAAAAGAAATAGTTCATATCCAACTAGCCCATAGCAAACATTTGAAAAATCCACAGAACTTCCTCCAGCAAAAACATATTACTCTTTATTGTAAAATGAAATAGTTCTTCTTACATTACTTTCTCAAGATAGTCTAGAAAAAAGGTCCTTTTCCATCTATAACTCTCCTATACTTATACAAAAAACAAAACTCTTAGGATGCTCCTCAATGTCTCTTGAGCTTCCCCAACCTTTCATTTCCAAAATTTTGTCCTATAGCTTGTGCACAAAATTAATACAATATATTACATTTTAAAACAATATTTCCAAAAAAATTTATGAGGAATGGACAGCTTGCTCGCTGGTGAAATTTTTCCATACATTAGCATCAGTTGCTATGCTTTCAAATTCGGAAGGCTCAAGAAAACAATTGTTAATTTCGTATTTGGAATCTTGGGTCTTCACTCCCTCTATCCTAGTAGGAATTAGGCACAGCTGGTCCTCTAATAAATTTATGCTCACGGCTGCATGTGCTACTGCATTTTTCAATATCCATTCATCTAGGTCCTTGACCTACTGGATTTCTTGCTCATCTTCTTTTTACCTGACTTGTAAGTGTTTTAGAAACAGTTCATGCTCAGGTAGCACATCCAATCTCTTTTTTTCATAAGTCTGACATCGATTATATGTGGAGAGCACTCTCCTCCAAAATTCAGCACAAGATGTCTTTTTCCTTTTCATTGTTTTCTTGAACCCCTCTGCGACATTAATTGCAAATTCCAGTAATTCATATTCCTAATTTAATGTGTGCTGATATTTTATGGCTAGGTCTGTGGGAGATTCTTTATTGGTCTCTACCTAGACCATTCTTCCTTCTATAATTTCCAATATATCTTGAGACCTATCCAAGAAATATGAAGTGCTATCTACAATTTCTTCTAGCCTGGTGTCTATCTACAAAAAATTTCATCTTTCATCTTCTATCTGTATTTGTATTTGATGGATCTTTTTCCTTTGAGTCAGAACATTCTCTTTCAAAGGTCAGATGTTAGCTTTCTTCTCCATAGCATCCTTTCGTGATGCGGTCAATGAATTTTTCTGTTCTTCTAAGGCTGCTACCTGCATCTGATATTGCTTCTCCTTTTCTTCCACAGTAGCCTTCTCCATTTCCAGCTCAGTAACCCTGCTCTCCAACTTGTTCTTTTCTTCACTTAAATTTCCATATGATAACTGAAGATTATCCTTTTCGATCTCTAACATCTAATGCTCCAGATGTAGCTTTTGTAATTCAGATAAGTAACTTGAGCACTCTTCTCTGTGTTCTCTGCAGATATTTCTAGAGCATTTTTATCTGCTTGCAAATTTTGGCATTGTATTCTTGAAGTCTTAACTTTGCCTATCATATCTTCGTATTTTCTCTTTATATTTTGGCTTTCATCTCTTTCCTTCTTTAAGGTTTCCTTCAGTTCGGTCGCATTCTTCCGTGACTACTCTAGATCATTCATGAGCCTATCCACATTGTCTTTAGTTGCTAAGGTTAAATATACCCCATCTCTCGCTATCAACCGTGGATCTTTATGCGTACCATGTACCAATGTCTTGTCTGTCACCATTTTTCCTAGCTGTCCCCTAGTATCTACCTTCTTCTTAGTTCTTTTAACAATTCTTTTATTTTCTTTGTCATAAAAAATGGTATTAAAATCAAGAACTTCCTCCGCTTCGGTAGGCATGAAAGGAATCAAATCAATTTCAGAAATTGAAGACTCTCCTAATATGCTGCCAAAATATACAGCAGATGCCAAGGGATCAGGATTAGATTTTCCTTGCTCTTGATCTATGGTCTTGTACTTCTTTTGCATCAAATTGCTTTGTAGGCTACTTCTCCTTTTGGGCTTCTACTAGTCTGAAGCCCTCACTTTCTTCTAGTTTCTTCTTTATTTCAGCTTCCTCTTTTCTTTTTCATTCTTCTTCTTCCTTCCTAGCTGCTTCTTCAGCAACTTGTTTCTTTTCTTCCTCTTCAATTCTTAACCAATTTTCTACTTCCTGTGCTAATCTTCTAGCATCTTCTTCTCTTTTCTTGGCCTCTCCTTCTTCTAACTTCTTAGCCTTTTCTGAGGTCTTTCCTTTTCCACCCACAGTTGTTATTTTTTACTTGAATCTTTTCTTGAGGGATTTTATGTTCTTTGCATTACGGAATGTCTCTTCATCTTTATCCCAAAAGTTAGTGTACTCAAAATGAATTTCATCTTCTTTACAGTAGTCAACTACTTTTTATGGGAGTCATTTCTATGAAAATTCATTTCTCCAAAGCGAAAATATTCTAGGTCTTTAACAAACTCTATTTCATGCTTTACCCTTGAAAACTTATAGCTTCCAAGTAACAAGTGTACTACAAGGTATGTTTCCTTCTTATGTTCAAACAAACAATTGTCTACTCCATCAATGTACAGTTGTTTGACTGCCTCCTTGTGGAGTACATAATATGTAGCATATTTCGGGAGTAGAGAAGGTGCTCTGGAGCCACCATACATCCTTGCATATAATCCATCTTTCGTTAAATAATAATCCCCAAACTCTTGTATGAATTTAAATGCCTATTCAGACATGAAATTACATTCATTCAAGAAAATTAGAGTATATAAGGGCATAATGAAATGCTCGCAAATTTCCCTATAATAACTATAATACTTATGTGCCCACAACAATTTAAAGGTTGCGCATACTAGGGTTTTGTCTTCTCCCAGTTACATTTCAAAGAAGGGAAAGTCTAGGTGCACAATATGCAGTCAATTAGAATAGAGCTCATATAAAATTCATATTTCTTCTAAGATACTCCTCCTAAGGCTGCACTTATACATGCAGAAAGGTTGTTTGACACTATATTGGCCCAATTGAAGATGGTTCCTTGTGTAGCCATGAAAAATATAACCGGTATCCGACCTATATTGAAACTCTTCCCATCTGCTCTGCCAAAAATCCTGTTGAGCATTAATGCAATAAACCTGTAGGGAGCATGGAGAGTAGAGGTGTCATATTCTCTGGAAGGTTTGGTTCGGAAATTCTTTCCTAGTATCATCATTCTCTTTATAGTTTCTACCAGGTCTAGAGTTACCTCCTTCAACCAACTCTTTGTTAGGTAGACCTGTGGTGAAGGTAAATGGTATACCATGGAGACATAGGTAGGGCTATATGCAACATAGCCTTGCTTTGCAGTGTTTTCTAGAATCATTGTCGTCACATCTACCCTGGGCATAATCCAACCTATTACTTCTAAACAGGGAAATAATTCGGGCCTCATAGCTACTTTCATCAAGGCTGACTTCTTGATGTTAGCATAGATCAACAGTTCTTCAAACCCAGCATCAGGTACATTCTGGTTTGAGATCATTCTAAATATTTCTCCCCACTTGTAGTCTGGTTCAACTCCAGTGGTGGCTTTGGTGTCTTCATAGATGAACTCTACTTTGGTGATTATTTCTACCTTAGGATCTCCTTTAGCCATCTGAGCTTTCTTCTTCTATCTCTTTGACATGTTGTTGTTATAGCAATCAACTTGTCACAGTCAAACAACATGTTTTAGGCTAACTAATCTCTTAGCAAGTGCTTATAGCGACACACAAGAAAATATACCAATTTATTTACCTCCTCGACATGCATGATGTTAAAATAAGCTAAACACAGTCTTTATGAATGAAAGATTTAACCAGAAAAACCCTGCAAACTGCTTCCTAAAATTTTCCTAAGCTCCACTATCTCAAAACCCTAATCAACCGAACAACCTTTGTCTCACACAGGTACTTATCAGACTGATTCTACCACTAGATCTCAACACACTTATCAATATCAAAAACTAAACCCTGCATGGAAACTGTCTTCGAGAAAAACCCTAATCAAGTAAAAATAAAAAACCCTCCTGAGTCCCACATGATACTGTAACTGCAATAAAAACGGCTTACTAACCCTCGGTCGATCATGAAAAGACCAAGAAAAAGGTGGTGCAGACAGAAAAACGCCTATCTACACTGTGCCCTAACAACTCTCATCGATGCAAACACATCCATAACACTTCAACGATATACAGACTCAAACTCCCACAATAATGAGACCTCAAACAGCTAACCCCCCCCCCCCCTTTCAATGTAAAACATCCACGAAATCACCATAAGGAGGCAAAAAATTGCTAACCTACAGAAACCTAACCTCCAATGCACTTAACAGTTCAAAATCAACCAATACTACCCAAAGTGACAAGGCTATGGGTAAACCTACCTGTCAAGAGAAATGTGAGTGACCGGACAAGCTGAAAATCCAAGGGTGCAGAAAAAAACAAACTAGGTTTTGATAGCTATGTGTGCATGACTTCTCCGGACTGCTTCCATAATGGAAATGACAAATCCAAATGCTAAATGACAAGTCACATGTCCACACATATATACCCATGACCGGGCGAGAAACTATCGGTGGCCAAAAATTAAATCAATTGGAAGAATAAACTAGAGGATCACCGCAATGGTGGGCATGAATAGAACTACGGACCCGACGATATGTTGAGTCAATGGGACATCGGAACCACTAAGTTCTACCCTTGAAACTAAAAACCGATCCTCCTCCCCAACATCGAAAAGGTAGTGTTCTACCATAATGGGATTCACTATTGGAATAGGTATCAGAACTCAGCAACACTAATCTCTAAGGAGTTAACAAAAGAATATGATTCTTTCGGAACGTCTCGGAACTAGCCTCCCGCAACACCAGGAGAGATAGACACTATAACTCTGGCTTACTCCAGTCAATCAACTGACAGTGAGTAAAACATTATCGGATATCAGAAGGTGAAAGAAAATATTTCATCGAACAAATATTACACTAAAAACCTTAACCTCGGCAAATCAAACCCGAGGAGAAAAAAAAAACTAGCTTCGATGTATCGGCGAGGGAGTCCAAAGGCACTCAGCAGGCTTGATGGTTCTGCTACCTCAACATTGGAAAGGTATTCCACTATGCTTTCCATATCGGAAACATAGTTGACTAAGCATCCGATACGGAAAAGTGAAAAAAAACCAAGTTTTTTCAAGAAAATTCTTAACTCAAGGCAACCATGGTAATAACAAAATACTCCTAGGCCAGTTTGAAGAAAAACAAATAAAAAAAGGGGGGCTCTAAAATTAAAAACTTTTGGGGAAATAGTTGTAGCTGCAACAAAACTATACAACAATTCTTCTCAAAATTCAAATCATTGGTCATGCCATGCAAGCAATGCGGGATTGACAAGAAGGATGATCAGTTGATGCTCTCAATTCTGAGAAAAATTGGCTCGAAATTCTCAGTGTTGGAATCTAACTTATAGTCTGGGATACTGAATACTCCTAATTGGTGAATGACATCCCTTGATTCCTTCATAGAGTCTCAAATATAGGAACAAGACAAGCTGATATAGATGGGATCCCTTAGAGCCTCTCCAAATCAAGCTCTCTTGGCTGGTGAGACAAAGAATGCGTAAGAAAGGTGGAAGCAAAAGGTAAAGAAAAAAGGAACACTGAATTCAAACCTAAGGAAGAGTTTGATCCAACAGATGAATCCTCAGGCTCTAGGAAGGAAAGACATGAAAGGTTTGACAAGGGAAAGTGCTCCTATTGTAAGAAAGGAAACCATATAGATAAAATATTGTATGAAGAGTTCCATAGATCAGATGTCAAAACTCCTTGAGCAACACAATATTTCCCTCTCTGAATGCGCAAGGAAGGATGACTCTTGAGACAAGACTAAATATCATGATGAGAGATTCCATGCACTGAAGTATGTTTTTCAAAATCACATGCCTTCCTCATTGATTCAGGAGCCTCCAATCACATGGTTTCATGCAAAGAATCATTCTCTTCATTAAAAATTACTTATGGTCCAAGTATTGACATGGTAAGTGACACTCAAATCAAAGCTGAATGGGAGGGTTCAATCAAGTTATAGCATGGAGTGTTCAAGAATGTACTCTCGCTTCTCTCCTTAGTAGAATTTTTTTTTTCTGTATACCAAATGACTCATACAAGATCACCAAATTAAGTGGTATTTGGTCATGACTTCATCTCTTCCAAAGAACCCTCATGGGTACAAATACAAAGTGGTACATGAACCTTCATTGGGAATATCATACCACTTATTAGATAATAGCGACCTAATTTCTCTCATACTTTTAGTTACTAATACGAGATGAAATAGGACTTGAAATTCTAACATAATTTTGACAGAACACTGCAACACACATCACAAACCACATCCATTAATGGCATCGTCGCCACACTTTATGAAAAATAGACATGCAACCTCCTTTCCTTTTGGATTGGTTCCTTAAATATCTCCAACCAGCTATTGCAAAAGACATGGCTACCTCAATGCCTAATATAAGGAATATGCAATTCTTAAATACCAACACTTTGACCTCATTTATGCTTAATTAGGGTATTTATACACCATACTACTGGATGCCACTTGGCATCAATCAATATATCCTCTCATTGCAAGGATGTCACATTCAACATATGTGCTTATCGGGTCCATTTTATCCCATGTTAAGGTTCCCCACAACCAGCTCTTACACCCCCCCCCCCATGATGGTACGTACCCACCTATTACCCTTGTATCATTTCCCCATTCTACTATAGAAAATAGCTCATTTGGATTGACCCAGTATGGACCATAAAACCCTACTTACCCAAATACAATACAAGTATAAAGAATTTCCCAACTACAAATGGAACCACATGTTCCTACATCCACATCATATGCAATGAAACCAACCTATATCTCATCACCATGGTATAACCCATACTACCCATACCCATATCCTCCTGGAATGACCACCATGCCCCATATGAGGGTTAATTTCTTCTAACCTTCTATACAACAATAAACTCAACATTTTGAGCAATTCATCATTGCCAATCCCTCGATTCCTCAAAATCAAGGGAAGAAGAAGGGAAAGAACAAAATACCTTGACAACAAGGGAAGGGGGACAATAAATTTCCCTACAAGAACATAAACCCCCCCATTCAAGTAAAAAGAACTAACATGAGGACAAATTACCCTTACTCGATCTATGGCGAGTATGGCCATTACACTCACCATTTCCCACTTATCACTCAATGCCAATGGTTGGTGGGAGAAAAGAAATAGACACTAGAAAACCCTCATCATGCGCCTCCTGCACCACAACCCAAATAATTTGTTTTAGAACAACCCTTTTCCAACCAAAGTGTTGTTACCTAGAAGTTGAATCCCTTTCCCCAGGCAATGGATCCAAAACATATTTATGAACTCAACATCTGTCAACCTCCATACTTGTTCCAAAATTTATACTAGTGTTGATACCTCACCCATCCTAGAAGAGTCTTTTATCCCTTCGAGAGGCCCTCTACATATCCCGCACCCCAACATGGAGAAAATTATGAGGATACCAAAGGCACCACTTTGGCGTACCCCTCATAACCCTCATGTGAAGGCTTCCCACAATTACAGTATTGCTGATGACTTGTCACAATCACTAGCCACCATGTCCACATTAGAAGTGCTTCAATATTTACCTACACAATGCAAGAAACTATTTAATTCCCTTGGCACCTTCTAGCCTTCATAATCATGCCTTATGAATTTTTACCTTGGAAGAGGAGAACCAAAACTACCCTCATTTGTTGCTTTCCAAATCCTAGTCACCGTGAAGAACATTATCATCCATTGATGTATTATCAATGAAGGCGCATCCACATGTACCATGTCCTCAAATGTTTGGAAAAAATTGGGCTTAGCTGATTTATTACCATACTCTATCACTCTCCGCACATATATGGATGTCCATCCCAACCAAGAGGATTGTACCAAAATGTCCCCATTGAGCTGGGGGGGAATTGTAATAATCGATGTTCAATTCATTGACACCCAACTAGTCTACAATATCCTATTGGGTTAGAGTTACATGTACGCCATTAATGTGGTGGCCTCCTCAATCTTATGCACCATGATATACCCCTTTAATGGGAAGGTGGTCACCCTTGACCAACTTAAATACTATGATCACCAGGCCTCTACAAACCCTGAGAATTTCCTACCTATAGTAGGTGAAGCTAACCCAACCCCTTATGTTGACATTGGCCTAGGTGTGTACAAATATTTTGACCTCGTAGGGGCATATTTAGGCCCTCCACCTAAAATTACCACTTCTTTGAATATGGGTTTGGTCCATAGATAGAGGGTAAAACTTGGAAGTTACATCCAAAGGTGCCACTTCATCACTTTATCCTTTAATGGGATGAAATCCACATACCACCAATCTAAAACTAAAGAGCCTCAACAAATGAGCCATGACCATGGAAAAATGAGCTCAAATTCTTCCTAAAAAATAAAATGGAACACATACTGTCCATTAACTAAAATGGCCATCATAGAGACATGGTCAAGAAGAGGGCCCCGGGTATTCCTAACCCACTCAAGCATTTCCATTTTTGTCATCACGATGAACTCCAGAAAACCCACTAAGGAATGCTTAACAAAACCCACAACCTAACCCATGTTCACGCCCCGACCTAGAACCATGTGAAAGAGGTCATCAAATGCTCGAACGGTTTTCTTAGCATGGTGCACCCCAACTCAAGAACTAGAGAGACACCCCTACCATATGTAGCTTGCTTTCCACCTTTCATTCCATCAAACACTACAAAATTCTTGTTTATTGTAGCCCCCAAACATTTCTTGTCATTATCCACAGGTAGAAGAACAAAAGAGATCCAATCAAAGAATGCAAGGGACAATTCACTTGCAAAACCCTAGTGTTAGAAGAGGAAGGAAAAATAATTGGTGGCACATATGCAACTAACACGGGATCTCGTACAGTTTAAAAAGACTAAAGACTCCTAAATGGAGGGAATATCGACCAAATTAGAAGAAAACCTTATTAACCAAGCTGACCTAGTCCCAACATTCGAAGATAAGCAACAATGTGGTAAAAAATAGAAATAGGAGTTATCATAACCTGACACATACCTCCCATTTCCATGCAGGATCGGAATATGCTCGCCTCCAACTCTTCATCTATACCATAAAATTCCATCTCTTCCATACAAGAGAGACACCAATAACCAAACCCTGACAGTTTGAAATTCTACATTCAATGGGAAGATGTTATCCCTCCATCCCGAAACCCTAACCAAAACACCCTCTATAATTTTCAAGGGAATTTAGTTCACGTCATTCTTCCTCAATTCCCTAGCATTGTTTTGCATAATTAATAGTCTCAATTATGTTATCTTCATTTCCATCATATATTCTATATCATTTGTTATCAAAGCTTGTGTTTTTAACTTCTACAGTCAAGGCATGCAGAGTGCACAACACCCTTTATGTTTTACATCATTAGCTAAGATCTAATTGGGACTAGCTGCATTTAGGAAGACATTGAGATCTATGATGACAAAAAGAAAAAATAAATTCAAGAAACAATTTTGCTATGTATTCCACTTAGTCTCTCCCAAAATATCTCAAAGTGAAGATGTATCCCTTGTATATTATATACAAGTACAACTCTTATAGAAACAACATAGCAACATACATATGTGATCCAATAGGAGAATCAAGTGATCACTAAACCAGTTGAGTAGATCAAAATATTGAAAGGTTGAAATCTCACATCAAATCCTTTATTTGGCCTACATCAACATCCTAGAGTGACTCTTCCACAGTTTTCTTATGCATTTGATGGTAAATAAGTGGATACATGGAGCAAACCTTTATCCATGTGTTTTAAACATAAAGTTGAGCTTCTCGAGCATGATAATATTAAATTGGCAGTATATCACCTCCATGGGTTAGATTCACAATGGTGGGAAAATGTCTATCATAGATGAATTGAAGTTGAATTTCTACATGTAGAACTTTATGACAAGGAAATGGCCCACACTTTTATTACCATCACTAGTTGGAATGATTTATGCACAAAGTTTCATGAGCATTTCTATGATCCTGGGAAAGGTTTGTAAAAAGTTTATGGGAAAGGTGGATTCAACAATGAAAACATTCCAATCAAGTGATGTACTGATACATTGAGTCCTTCGACAAACATCAAGTTCAACTCTCCATTTCATACCTTGAACATGTACTTATTATTGATTTTTATTTAGGCTTGCTTCTTCAATTGTATAATGAAGTTGTCTTGGTCCATAGTGTGTCTCTCTCTCTTTATATTTTTATAATTCTTAAATTGAAGCATAAAATAAGTTGAGAAATGACCCATTATCTCCCTACTCTCCATCCTAATGAAACCCTCTCCGACGACCTAAAAAATCCTTCTACATCAATCCTAATATCTAAGAAATATTATAGTTTTCATATGACCTATTTTCACAACACGAGCAAATTTTTTTCCTACAATGGCTACATTTTGTTAAGACATTTTTCTAAATAAGAACCAAAACTCTCTAAATCCTCTTCTACACCTACTAAAAAATTTATTGATTTAGAGAATTTGATTGAACCTATCCCATAGCTCATGCTTATGATTCACAATGATATTAATATTAATCAAGGTTTGTTCTTTGCTTACCACTTCCTAGCTAAGAATTGATTAGTTAAATTTATTCTTGACAATGGTAGTAAAAAAATGGTCTCATATGTTCTTGTCAAAGCATTGGATCTTCCTGTCACTCCTCAAATCCACCCATATCATCTAATCTAGGTCGTTAATATTACTAAATCCTTATAGGTTTTGTAAGCATGATTTGTTACATACCATTAGGTTCCATTTTTTAAATTTATTGTTATCTTGATCTCGACCCTTTAAATTGTGATGAGTTTCTTTTGGCTATCCCATACTAGTATGTTCAAATTTTCAAAATATCATTCAAACTCGAACTCCTACATCCTCCATAAAGATGGCCGCCCTTATTGTAGGTATCCATTAGCCACCTCTTGGTTGAATCTCTCTTCAATAATGATGTTGTTAGGCATCCATATCTCCATAAATACCTACACCTTTGTATTATTTGTGAAGCCAAATTTGATAACAAACAGTCATAGCTACACCTAGTATAATATCTTCTTACTTTTTATCATGATGGTTTTGTTCAACGCCAAGGATTTCCCCCTTCGCATCATATCCAACATGGCATTGACATAGTCTTTCGTGTCACTCTTCCCAACACCTACCTACCTCATCTCTTGCACTCAAGGGTCAAAGTATGTCCCCCCTCATTATCCTTCCAAGAAACACAAAACTAATTAGTGACCTTAGCATTCTCCTTCAAGTTGTGCACAAGACATCATCCATACTCCTTCTGTTAGGGTGCATCTTGTCACTCCAAAATGGGGATATAGAAATATTAAAAAGGTTAAGGATTATCTTGCATTGTCCCTACATATGATCACTATGAAATTTGGTAATGCGACAATTGGGGCTCAAATTTCCCTTGAAGAAGTTCATAATACAAAATTAGAAGTAGAGCTTGGAAATATAGTTCAATATCCTTAGAAAAAAGTACCATTCCATTGAATGCAACTAATACAAACATGAAGGATGAAAATAAGAAACTAAAAATGAAACAAATGTAGCAAATCTATTGTTATAATCTCTTAAATATGTTGAAAATGAAACAAACATAACCAAAGAAAACACATACACTATTAGCTTATGTGGCATAATTTGAAGTTATACCTTACAATAAAACATGTTGGTGGAAACCTAATCCTAAGAAATCATTGTTAACAATTGGCAATGAATATGCCAAATGTAGAAAACGAATTTGATAACCAATTGTTGAATCTCTTAAATGTGTTGAAGATGAAGGAAACACAACCAAACAAAACACATGCACATTATTAAATTCCCTAAAAACATTGTTAACAACTTGTAATGCAAATACACATCGTTATGTTTTAGGTGTTGATCTACCCTAAGAATTGTTGCTTAATATATGTGTATATATTAATTGATCACTATTTTTTTGGATGACATATGTCACAATGATATTTTAAATTATTTCTTTCCTTTCTCCTTTTAACCATCATAGGTTGAGAACCATTGTCATTCTATTGTGGGTGTCCATGGGCACATTAATGTTTGCATTTATGTTTCCACATTTTCTTTGTATTGAATGCATAGAGTGAGAAATCATTAGGTATTGTACCTTTTGACATGCAAGCCACTTTCTCAATATTCAGTGGTGGCAATATTACCATTAGTTATTGGTTTCGTTGAACAAAGCAAAGTCATAAACAATCAACATGGAAAGACAAATTCAAGGTCACATTCCAATGGGTATAAGGACCTCTCTTAAACTAGGAGGAGCGTCCACTTAGACTAAGAAGAATTGATTGGTACATAAATAGAGAGAAGGCAATGTGAAAATAACCAATATCTATCTATTTTAATTTTGAATCTACTAAGCCCTCAAAGGATCAAATTCTTTGAAGTGCAAACTTTTCCTTAAATTTTGCACTTAGGTTTTCACTTCAAGGGATTTGCTAGATAAAATGGATTTATAGTGATTTAATATGTAAATATCTAGTATGCGCCCAAATCACTCATATGTAAGACATTGTTGCACCGAGAGGCGCTCTACAGCCCAGTATGGGGGAGATCGGGAGATCTTGTAACGTTACGTAACGTTATGTAGCTTTACGTAAGTAACGTTATTTTTATTAATAAAAAATATTTTTTTTAATTATAGGACAAAATAAATGTCGGTTAGAAAAAAACCTAATATGGGGGAGATATTGTAATCTTCCTAACTAACAAAACAATAAAAAAGTAAAATTTTAATTATCCGTAAAAAAATATGGGTGAGGAAAAAAACACAATATGGGGGAGATGTTGTAATGTTTTTACTTAACAAAATAATAAAAAATGTTGGCCTTGCACATGGTTTTAAACAAACCATGTGCATGGTTTTAAAACCATGTATGAGGAAATATTGTAATGTTAGTTCATAACAAAATAAAAAATAATAAAAAATATTGTATATGGGCCATAAATAATATTAAATATTAATAATAAAATATTATATGTGGACCTTAAATAAAAATATGTGTCTTTTGGTTTGAATCAAATCAATGGATACCTACAAAGAGATTTGATCTCTTTGGACGCTTGATAGAGCCTAAGATTTGGATCTAAGCTGGTTTTAGGATAATATTGTAAACTTATTTACTTAATATTTTATTATTTAATTAAAGTGCTATGAGTAAGCTTCTTTTTTACATTTTAGGTTAGGGTTGATATTGTAAAAAATTTATTTACTTAAAATTTTATTATTCTAGTGTAAATTTAACTTACATTTTAGGTAAAGACGTACTAATTGTAAAAATTGTATTTACTTAATAATTTATTAATTTATTAAAATACCATATATAACTATATAACTTTAGTTAAACATGGAATTACACCTGTCCCTCTTATTAAGATATAAAAAACACCTCTACAAACAATATTGTCAATAATTAACCACTAAATAACTAAATATTTTATATTAAATAAAAAACAACATTATTAAACTTAATTATTCTTATTTTATATCTCATAATATTTTGTAAACTTAACTATCCTTGTTTATTATATTTTATAATTTTATAAATCATTTAATCATTTTTATTTTGTATCTCATAATAATATTTTGTAAGTGTAACTATTTTTTATTTATTACGTTTCAGTATCTCATAATATTGTGTAAACTTAATTATCCTTTGTTTATTATATTTTATTATATTTTATTATATTACTTCATTAATCTTATTTTGTATCTCATAATATTTTGTAAACTTAACTATCTTTGTTTATTATAATTTTATTATATTTTAGTATGTAAAAACACTTAAAGATGATGGATCCAAAGGAAAATAAAGAATTTTCACTATTAAAGAATTTTTTATATATTTAATATATATCTACTTAAAGAATTTTTATATCTTATTTTATATATATATATATATATATATATATATATTTTCTTTCATCACTCAAAATTTAATATATCTAATTTCATATATCTAACATTAATCTTATATAATTTCATATTTCTCCACCACTAAAGATTTAATTTATAACCAGTAAAGATTTAATTTTGAAGATTTTATATATCAACATTGGTTAAGAATAATGAAGGAAGAGTTTTCCAACACTAAAGATTTTATCAATATTATATTCATTTTCATCTTCTACGCTGCTATTGTCTGTACAAAATATGTTTTGTTTAATGAAAGACAAATCTGAGAACTGAGCAAACAATGCAATATTTTTTTAGATATACATAACGAAAATATAGAGCACAGATATACAGAAACCTGCAACATATAAAATAGGTTGGATTGTCTGGTGACAAACCGGGCAGGTTTGGACTTGGGCTTGACCCAAGATGAAATCCCATGATTTCTCAGAATCCACTATCCAGAAGAAGAAGAAGAGAAGCAGGTGTTGTGTGGAGAAGAGGAGGTGGGCTTCGATGTCATCCACGTCCATATGGTTTCTAGCTGTCAAAGTTGTGACCCGAACTTGTCGTATGTAATTCTGAACTTGACATTTTCCTCCCTTGAGACAACTAAGATCCCTGCAACATGAAAGATGCCAATCACACACTCCAACGTACTTGATATTTTTCATTTTAGCGGTCTGTCTCTAATGACATATCTTATCAAAATTAGGGTTATGATATGTACAGGGCACTCCCTTCAACGAGTTAGGGATATGGCTATGGATATTTAGTTTGTTATCAATATTCAGCTTGCTGCAAGTTATTTAATTTTACCTCAGTAAGTTGCTAAAGATCTAAGAGGTAGCATGGCTGCTACTGCATTAATTAAGTTGCAGCATGCTGAATAATTTTAGCTTCTTTGTTTGCTACTTTATTAATGGCACATCAAATTGTAAAATAACAGGGTGTAACTTTGTTGTATCAAGAAAAATGAGGCCTACTATACTCCAGTTGAAATAGGTGCTCTAAACTTTAGTATGGAAAGATGATGTCATATAAAGTAAAGTACTAGAAATAAAAAGTAATTAAAAAAATTATATACTAATAAAATAAAATAAAAATTATGAAAATAATTAAAAAATCATACATGTTTATAAAATAAAAATTATAAAAAATAATTTAAAAATCATATGGGTTACTAAATTAATAATTTAAAACTTAAACCTAGATCTATAAAAGTAGTGAGGGATCAAATTTATTGAGTTTAAAATTTTAAAAAATATATATATACTTCAAGAAATTAGATCTAATTAGATGCTTAATAGATCAATATTATAATATTAATTTCCAATACACTGAATAGTTATGATGTTAATCCATTTCACATTAATATTTTTCTTATCATGTTTGTAAGGTAAATACTATAACATAAATTATAGTTATCATTAATATATACTTTATAGTTTTATTAAATATTAAGATACATAACTCATGATATAATGGTATTTCCCAAGTTCAGGCAATTCCTTATCACCAAAAATAAAGACATTTAATGATTTGAACAATTACCAAATCATATATTAACAATTTGAACTACCAAATTAGATATTAACAATTTGAACAACTATCAAATTAGAGAAGAGATTAAGTAAAACAATAATTGGTGAAGGTTTCATGGTTAAATATTGATTAGAAAAGGTTTGTTAGGGGCATTGAGTATGAACGGAAAAAAGAAAAGACTTGTATTGCACAAGGGGATAGTGAAATCGTCTTCTATTATGCCCAAAATGTCACTAGTTTATGACTTAGTGATACAATTGATAGCACAAAAAAAATATTCTATAGTCGGTGGCATACCTCACCCTAACATAAGTTCACTTCGAACAAGTTAGAATTAAACATCCACCCTCATTTTCATGAGTAGACATGATAAGAAACACTCCAATGCCATGAGAATAGGCATGCTCTATGTAACAAAACCTTGGCAATTTGGTTTGACCTTCCACAAGGAGAACAAAAACTAAAAGTACTAGTAAGCAAGGAATTGGGTGTTTTTTTCTCTAAATGTTATACCTTATGTTTAGAGATTCTTGGCCACTAAGGAGTGGGTGATTGATCTTAGAAGTGTAGGCTTAAACCCATTGAGTGTTGTAGTAATTTTCCAAATGCATTTAAAATCCTCTATTATGTTAATAGAGATAACATAAATATTGTCACTCCATTGAAGTTCAATTGCAATTGCTTGTTTTTATTTTTATGTTGACTTTGATATTGTAAGCATTTTGTCTACCTTATTTTCTATCAAAGCTGGAGAATCCTACATTTGAAGGAAATTTTAATAAGAGTGAAGTGGGCCTAGTAAACTTGTCAATGAAGAGTTGTGTGAAATTTGCAAAATAGCAAATAGAGGAGGCATTTGAATCTAAAAAGGTCATGTACTTGACCAAAATATAGATGTATATGCAATAGAAAACATTGTAGAAATGTAGAGGATGATGACTACAAGGTTGGAAACCATGTAGGGAAGAGCTAGAAATGGAATGCATCCCAAAAGAGAAGATGATTAAATCCATAATGATTTTAAGAGGCAAACATAAACTTGATACCATTGTGTATGGAGTAAATTTGAATATAGAGAAGTTCATTGAATGGATTAAAGTTATCTTGGACTACAAAATTAAGGAAGGGGAATAGAAAATTAAAAAATTTAGAAGAACAGTTGAGGTGACAGAATGAGAAATCGAAAACCCCAAGAAAAAGTTGAAAATATAGAATAGATTATTGAACATTGATGGGAAGAAATTAAGATTAGAAATAATACGAAGCTTAGGGGGGGAATTTGCATAAAATGCAATCTAAACAAAAAAAACAAATGCATTCCAACAAAGATATATTGCCCGATACCCTAGATTGAAAGCATCACCCGCTTGTTCAAATCCCTCATATTTCCAACACAAGTATTTCTATTAGCCTAAAACAACTCATAATCAACATTATGATATTCTTAGAAATACATATGGCATTATCTCTTTGAAATTTAATTTACAAAAGTGGTAAGGAAAATATGAGTTGTATGAATTGAAGATAATCTACAAAGGAATAATATAAGCATGATATTCAAAAATTATAGGAGAATTGGATAATCAACATCTAACTACAGGAAGGAACTAGAAATGAAAGTTTGAATATCCCATCATCAGCTAAAGGTGAAGGAGCATGAGGTTGAAAGAGACTATGGGATAGCTTTGTAGGCATTTTCATGTAGATCCCCTTTAAGGGTATACTCCATGTTCCTCCATGAGCAATGGATGAGGTTGAGGATAATCCAATCAGCAATAGGTAAACGGTATGATATTTAAAGAATATTTAATTGATATAGCAATGTATTCCTCCTCTTTAGTTAGAGTGGATAATTTATTTTCTGAATTATATTAGTTCAATTTATTTCTATTGTAAAAAACTAGGTGGAACCCTAAGCCTTGAGTTGGGTACATTCAAATAAAAGATTTTGTATCCCTTACATATAATCAGATTAAATGGAAAGAGGTTTTATTTCATGTTGAAGCATCATCTAGATTAATTGTAAGAAATGAACATATGTTTTCCATAGTTATCAAGGACCATCATAAATTATTGTCACATCTTGAGAGGGTAAATATGATGAGGAAAAACCAAAGACTAGCAATCAATACTTATGAAGAGACCTTCAATTCTTATTTTATTGATGTTGATCTAGCCTCTCATGATATGTGACACTTAATGCCTATTTTTTTTGCAACAAAGAGATCCTATGTTTACTAATGGTTTAGTCACATAAATTATCTATTTAATTCTCTAAAGAGAAATAGGACCAAGTGGATGGGGATTTTGTTCACCTATCCACTCAAATGGTTCCCTACCAAAGTCTACTATTTGGTACATAAATGGGATGAGTTCTATTATATGGTTTCTTAGGCCCCTATTAAACAACATTTAGGATATTACATAAAAACATAGTATGGACATGTGGCATACAATTGGAACAATCTCCATGTTATCCTTCCTAAGTAGTTGAAATGGTTGCAAGAAAAACATGCAAAAACTTTAGTGCAGGGGAAATGATGGGTCTCCATTTTGGCACCTGTTTTATTGTTAATTTCCCATCTTATCCACGTTTTTCCTCACCTTTTTTACACCATAATTGATCCAAGTGCATATCGATGACCACCCACCTATTCCATTAAGTTACAGTGGTTCTCCATCTTCTTGGAAATTTCTATGGTTTTTTGGGTTCCAAATGTTAGGTTTGTTTTGAGGCCCTAAACTAATTGTTTTTTCCAATCAGGGGGCTAGGGATTACAATGGTGGTGAGACCAAACATTACCAACAATAACTGTTGGAATCCTTGAATTCAACTATTAAACTCTCCACCCAATCAGCGTATAAACTTCATAGGTATTGTGCAAAATATATGAAACATATAAGGATCAACTACTATCTACTCAACAAAAATCAACTAGCAGAATCAAAAAATTTAGAATTAGTCCCTCTAAACTCAATCCAACTTTCTCATAGGATAGTGAAGAGAAACCCTGTACTCAAGATAAAGAGTAGGAAGATTAAGATTATATGGTCACTATATAAGGGATTTAGAAATAATCTCAATGAATACTTTTGGTTTTAGTGTCTCACAAACATGCCCAAGTATAATCCTAAGCCAACATATTTCTAACATACGCAAAAATTACTAAAATCGTACTAGAATGAGAATGATTGTAATCAAATGTTCACACGTGACACATTAATAATCATAAACATAATACTACAGGAAAATTTAATACAAACTACAGGAAAAAAATTATCAATAACAAGTAAAGAAACTACTATTATATTACATATACTCTGCAAAATGCACAATAGAATATACAGGGCCCCTATATTGTCTTGAGGGGGAGCTACACAAGAAAATTACAGTACCTTATAGGAGAATATAAATACTCAAAATAAGATCAATCATTCATTTCATTAATAAAAATAGAGTTTATATATCCTGAGTTGAATTGAAAACTTAAACAGTGTTGTGCATAGCCTGGAACTTAGGTTTTATCAAAATTTATATCAACCATCCACCCTTGGGTTGTGTTCTCGGGTCTTATTTATACAAAATATAAAAAATAAAAAGATCACAAACTTTAGAACATTCGCCCCTATATCTTGGTAATCACTGAAATTGTTATCTTGACCTCTAGGCGAGTACACCATATGGAATTGGACTTGGGATTGGATGAACTTAGGGGATTTCCTAGATCTCAAACCAAGTTAGATAAGTTAATGAACTATTTAGATGACTCTTTTCATAGTCAATGATCCCTAGCTTCCATCGTCTCCCATGTACATATGCACTATCATAACTTTAAATGCATGTTGGCTAATCCAATTACTAAAATTATTAGAAGTCGGAGCAAAAAAGGGACAACACCTTAACCAAAAATCACTAAATTCATTAATCACACATGGAAATCTTGAATATTTAATTATCATAATGTTTATCCATATGTTACACATCCTAAGCCTTGTGTTCCCTTTCTAAGCTCCTAAATGGCGTGAGTATGGATAATCAACCTACCAAAAATGAGGCTCATCACATGGCATGCCCTGAACCTAGTCAAAGGTTTTGATTCTCAAATAGCTCCTTCCAACAAGATATTGAATTCCCTGAAAGGAGATCATATGCAAAAAAAATTCTCCAAGGAAGTGGACGTATCAACTAGCCACCTCGAAGCCCACAAATCATTTTAGAATTTCATCTCCTAGAGTTAGGTGTTTTCCTCTTTATGCTTATGATAAAAAGGAACTTTTCTATTTCTTTGTAATCAACTCTTGCAATGAGAATATTCGAAACATCTCTCTTCAGAGATAAGATACCACCATCTAAGCTAGTGTGTCTTGCTTTGTAGTTTGCAATGTTTTTACATTCTATTTATAAATAGAATTTGGGTTTTATTGTACGATTGTACTTTTTACAAAATATTTGTGTGTGTATTTATTTTATATTGTTTCTTTCATTCCATTTTCCAAATAATCCATATTAATGACCCTACATCTCCACTACATTTATTGCTATACAATTTGTACTAGACCAAGAAGAATTAAGGTAACTATAAGATTTCTTGTGCATACTTGTCTAATTCTTGATGCTTATAAGAATCATGATTACCTAGGGTTTGATTATGCTATTATCTTACCATGTAATGCTTCAAGAGTTGAAGGATTTTATAAATAAAGGAAAGACACTTATATATGATAAATCATCCATGCCACTATTGAGATCAAAGAGGAATGCAAAGCTCCAGTGTCACACCATGCACCTCTAGCTCAACATACAATTATCTTTCTAGATTGAAGATATTGTTTAACCCTCATGGTTGTAGATGTTTATTTGTGTTGAGATCTGATTTTATAAATTCCTTGGGTGCATTCAAGGGAGATGCATTTTGTGCTAGATTTATCTTCTATTTAATGAAGATGATGTGATATACTAGATGCAATATCTATTCATAGTCCTCCTCTTTATGTGATTCAATGTAAAAGAGTCAAGCTTCAAGAATATTGGACTATCGTTTTATTTATTGTTACAATGTATTAATATGAAATTACACATGAACCAATATAAATAAAGTGGGGAAGAAATTGGTTGAACTACCCTCGATTTATGTGAAAATTAGTGTTGAGTGATTCCATATATAATACTTATGGTTTTCTAATAGAAGAACATGCTTCCAGTTCATTTTATGTCTTGATTTATTTATTCACACTGTAATAGTAGTTACCATCAATATGACCAATGAGAGAGGGCCCACTCATTAGGTATGTTTGTTGATCTTATTTTTCCTTTCATTGTTCATTACTACTTTTGTTGTTATTAAGGTATGGTTCTTTAATTACCGTGTTTGCTAATCTGCAACTAACATTCACACACAAACTTGGGTTCAAGGATTAGTCAAACAATGCATTGCTTACATCGATATTGATCTGTAAACTATCATGGATATTCCAATGGAATAGTTCATCACAATGGATTTTACAACTTAGTTATTTGTATTAGCTTATTTCCACTAAATTCTAAATAACAGGAACCAAAAGAAAAATAACTAGAGAAAATAAATACACCATCCATAAAAACAACAAAAGATTTATCTTGGGAAAACCCACTATGGGGAAAAGCTATCCAACAATGAGGATTATTCTTTAGTCTTTATATAAAATGAAAATACAAAAAAAATGGTACCCTCTTTAGAGTTACCAATGACTATGCGACCAAAATGGTTACTACAAAATCTCCTATATTCTCTATTACATTCTAATATCTACTCTAATGGAACACAATAATAACACCAAAGAATGGTACTTCTTATTCTACTAATGACCCAGTATTTAACATAGCCACATAACCTTCTAGGGTTAATTTTAGGGTTTTTGCATGCGAAAACTCTCGACTAGGGTTAGAAATTTGGGCCTTCTAGAATTTTCTTGAAAGTCCACATGTGACTATCTCCACATGTGTGATAAATGAGAGTTGATGTAGAATCAATTTGATACCATGGTTTTCAATTGGATAGGTCAATTCGTGGGAGGCATAACATCTTCATATGGACTCTGTCTGAGCCTATTCTTAAACAATTAGTAGGGTATCGAAGTGTAGAATTGTGTGAAGGGCCATTGCAAAATGATGGAATTATTTACCCCAAAAAACATCATTTAAACCCTCAAACAAACACCAAAAGTTTCTAGATCCCAAGTCTGCAAAATAAGACCTGCCCCTAAAATGGGCCCTACAAACCAATTCATCCAATATTTCAAACTTGAAAGTACCAAATTAAATGAAAAATTATATATTTTAGATCAAATATATTATACTTACTTGCATAATTAAATCATCAAACTTGTAACATACACTTCGCAAAGAAATGTATATAATTGTTTACACCATCATTACATTTATTAGATTGGGGATTCCCTAGTAAATTCCACTTTATTTGGTTTTTAGCAACTCTTAATTTGCGTTATTTACATTTTTTTTTAATTGTAATCAATATAAGATTTATCTATTTTATAAACTCTCGGCATCTTACGCACTCATGCATCTCAAGTAATTTAATTTTACACAAACAATTTAAAGTATCTCACAAGTTCTTATGATACCAAATTGATAAATTAAATGCACAACAATTAGAGTTACTACTATCACATTTGGGTGGTATATAATTAGACTATCATCATATAATAGAGTCCGTCATCATATTTATCCCACAAACATCTTTATGGGAGGTGGAAGTTGTCGTCAAAAGGCAAAGGAAAAAAATCACGCGAATGACACTTAATCCCACAAAACTAATTAGAGATGTTGATATGATATACACTCTAATAAATTAAAATCCCGCATTAAACTTTAGAAAGGCAATAAAGACTCCTTAGAGAGTCACGGTAAACTTGACAACTATTAGAAGAAGTTCCCACTAGTAAATTTGGAGGTTTAGTTCACTCAAACAATAAGAGTGATTTCTAAGCACCAAAGCACATTAAACTGCTAGAAAAACAAACAAATTAAGGACAATCTTTACCCTAAGAAGGAAACAAATAAACAAATAAACAAGAAAAAAAAACTACAATGATAGGAATTTCGGAATTTCTCCAATACTATCGGAATTTCTCCAATATTCATTTGACATGACAACTAGTGGGTGTCTACTTGCATGTAAACATCGACATGGCCCAATGTTTGAAAATTTACATTCATATTGATTGAACAAATATTATTTCTAATCATCATCTAAGGATATTGCATGCTCTAAAAACTAGATAGTTTACCTATGGTTTAGATCTACATCCATTTTGTGTAGATCAATTTTTTAACTTAACCTTTTTAACTCAATTTGTTTAACTTTGTAAAGTGCCATAACTGATGGAAACACCTCATTTTAGACCATTTTTTATTTGTTTACCTGAATATTTTTTCTACAAGGATCATTTCCTTGCGAACAATACATTTTAGAAAAAAAAATATACATTACAAATAAAGAAAGATAAGCAAGGAAGAGCAAGAGAGACCCATTTTTGGGAACCTTAAATTTGATAGACGTAGAAGACAATAGAAATACAAAACTTGAAAGAATGATAAAGGAAAATAAAGAACAAAAAGAAAATTCCAATTTTACTTGTGCATGTCTTACCTATACTTGTCTCACTTTCTATAGAATTCCCAAGTACTTATCAAATTCCCACAAATTGCAAAGTTGGTTATATCTAAGTATGATACAATTATGTCCATTGATCACTATCAAAATTTAAAGTTTTAGAAGAATATCACAATTTAAATCTCATATATAGAAAAAATAAGTATTGATTTAAAAAGGTACAATTTTACCTATCATGTTGTGGCTTCAAGTTCATTAATATACTCTCTATCGTCCCAATCTATAGGCTATCAAAGTAGGTATATATCAAATGAGTTAATAGAAACCACTGGCATACCCATCATATAGAATGGTTCACTGGATCTAATCTTGCAAAAAATAAACTAAAAAACTACAACATCTAGAGAAAGGATCTAATACAAATTTTCAATTTCCATTTCCCCAACCCAATGACACTACTAGTTAGCAATGTTTCACCCACCTACTAGTTCCCCTATAGGGGAGGATGCATTAAATATTGAAATAAGGGAGCTATGAGACCCAAGAGAAACTTAGTTTTCCATTACACATTAAATTGGGTCATACAAATAATAAATATGGAGAAAATGAAGTGGTATTACTTCATGAAGACATTTGGAGGTTCATGGAGACTTTGGGTGGCTAGATTCTTCCTTACACATGTGATGACTTAACCCCAAATTCGAAATTATGAGTAATGGGATGTTCTTGGAAGGTGAAGAGGTGTAAATTAACATGTCATGATTCCAAGGATTCGAATAGGTGAAGATGAATAACTCCCCATGGAAGAGGAACAGGCTAGGAAGAACTAGGTGCCACTTGGAGAGAGATTACATGCACTTCATGACAACAATTATGGAAGATTCTATGACAACTCAGACTTGATTACAGACTTGATTACATACTTGATTGCAGAACTATGAAAATCTGACATGTCAGGGATAAAAATAGCCTCCAAGATGGCGCACTTGGGTTTGGTGGCAGCAATTCGAATTTGGAGGAAGATGAAGGGATGGAGAGAAGGACAAGTGTCATGGGGGTTACTAAACATCAAGGATGAGTTGGAGGAATCCTATGGGAGGGAATTAGACCTTGCAGGACCATAGAAGAGTTATAAAAATATGTCATGAGGAAGGAGAATGGATTTTGATCATTTGATCATTTTTTTTAGCATTTTAAAAAGCACTAGCTTGTCCATTGCACGGTGAGTGCACACTCTCCCTACTAGTGAGTCAATTTCGAGGGAGTTGGATTCTCATACAAATTGGATGTTGTAGAGGAAACCATGACCTCTCATTTGGATATTAATGGATTTCTTTTATTCCATATAGGAGGATTCTATAGTTTGTGACCTACCTCTCCTCCCATTCTCTCAATCCCTACTTCAATATTCCCATGTTTCTCTATGATGGCACACTTGTCTAAATGATGGTTATGCCTTGTTGAGTCCAATTGATGCCCAAGAATGGTTGAATGATTTATGGCTCTTTAATATGTCTCCCATCCTCTCTCTAAGTCTAAATTAGCATAAATTCATATACAAAAATGTCCACATTTCTAAGCTATGATCTGAGTAGTTTCCAGGGGTTGGTTTCCCATTTCAATGGAGTTGTATATATCATTTGTGTTGAGGATTTTATCTGATGTTATATGTTATTGGATGAGATATTGATATTCTAGTAATGGTATACTTTCCTTATGCTCTACTCTAAACCATTCCATATACAAATTATCAGTCAAAGTTGAGTTATTCATTAGAGGAAATTTGGGGTCTAAAATGGACCTTATAAGAAAACACGCCAAAAATAAATTCTTGTGAGTTGGAATTCAAGAACCAATAGAATTTCAATAAAATGAGTCAACCATAATGGTTGAATTGACATATTTGTCATAAAAAACTACTTTTTTTGTTTGTATTTTCAACATATCTCACTGTGTTTTTACTCAAATTTTGAGCAAAAGAGCTCGTTGGATGCGGAATTAAATTATGCATCCAATGAGTACCCACATTGCATACTTTTGACATGCCCCACTACCCCAAAAACAAGAAATACTTGAAAACAGGTGATGATGACATGTGGGTAGTAGGGCGCGTCAAAAGTATGCAGTGTGGGTACTCGTTGGATGCAGAATTTAATTTTGCATCCAACTATCTTTCCCGCTTGAAATTTGAGTAAAAACATAGGGAGATATGTTGAAAATACGAACAAAAAAGTAGTTTTTTCTTTCTTCCTCCAAAATTAATAAATATTATTTTATTATTTTCCTTAGGAGGCCCATTTTAGACCTCAAATTTCCTCTAATAACATGTCATTTCCATTAAGCAAATTTCACTAAATATATGCATATGAATATGAAGCTTTACATATCTATTACAGAAATCATAACCACATCAAATGAAAGTAAATGAAGTCTAATATCAGTCCCCATGCTCTATTTTACAATTTTGGAGGGTCGCATAGGAGATGGAGAACCATTTCTTCCCATGCCCTAGGGGGAATTGCATCACAATTTACTAGCAATTTTACCAATTTTTCCAATGACCCCAAACCGAGTTGAAGATGCCTATAACCTGTATTAAATTGACCAGATACTCCATTGAGTGGTCCTAATACTCACAATATCAATCTCAACCAAATTTGAGACCCTATTGTGCCATTCGAAGCCCCTAGAGTCAAGACTAATCGATACAATTTTTCCCCAAGTTCTTCCTTTGTTTGGAATTTTTGAATTGGGACATTACAGTGGTATCAGAGCATGATCTTAGCACATGTTAGAGTTATACATTCATGTTTCCTAATGATGGCCTCCCTCCATTAGAAACTAAGATTGGAGACATTAACAGTGGAAGAGAAGAAAGTGAATAAATTAATTCTAGGTATGAGGAGATTAGAAAAGAACTAGGATTTGGAGATAAGCCTAACAAGGAAGATAATGAGAACCTTAACAAATTCATTAAGGAATATCTTCAAGGTATGAACAAACATTTTATGGAAGGGTTTGAGTTTTTGGCTAGCCAACTTGGGGGCAAGTCCACACCTGAGAGTAGTAGTAGTACACGTCATGATGAGAACAACATCCATGGGGAATGTTGAATTATTGTAACTTTGAAGTGTATTTACTTATTATCTCCTATGTTCCTATTGAGATAATCATTTGTATTTCATTATACCTCGATGTTCCTATCGGTAGAATCAATAAGAGTCATGAGAAAATTTCCTCCATTGTAAGTCGGGTCATCAACACCCTAGTTAATATAATATTAAGTTGTTAGAGTCCTCCTAGAGAATTCGTCCCAATCAATTTTAGTGGGGCTGACTTGTTGAGTGGAAAATCAAGTGAACGGAAGAATATAAATAGAAGTGACGCTCTCCTCATTTCTACACACTCACACTCACTTGTGTAGCACATAAGAGAGAGAGAGAGATATAGATGTAGCTGCAACGAGGAGAAGAATCAGTCTGGGGTTTTATCTGTTATCTTTTGATCATCTATATTGAGGAATCTTTTGCTTGGTTTTTCCCATTAGGGTTTTCCCAGGGTAAATTTGTGTTGATCTTGTGATATTATTTCTTTCAGTGATCCTGTCTATATGCTTTTGTTATGAAATTGAAATTGAATGCTGATAATATAGCTTAGCATATGGAATCTTAACGTGGTATCAGAGCTAACCTGAATAGGATAGCTTTCACAAGGTGAAAAATCCCTCTCTCTCTCCCCGATAAGAAATTAGGGTTTTGGGAAAAATTTTGAATTTTGAAGAATCGATTGCATGGAAAGTCAACTCGCCTCAATCAAGCGCATATCCTAGTAAGTTTAGTTTCTCATTTCTCATAATTTCATTTTTCAGTGATCTCTTGACAAAATGGCCCCAAGCACCAAGCTTGAGGACAAACTAGAAGGAATAGAGAATTTTCGAGCATGAAAATACAGGATTGGCCTCATTCTCAAGGATAATGATCTCAACAAATATATTGCAAATGAAGTTGCAAAACCTGAGGAGGATGAAGCTAAGGAGAAGCACAAGAAGGATCTGATTAGGGCACAAAGGATTATTGCTGACTCTATCAAGGATCAGTTGATCCCTCAAGTTTCATCCAAGAAGACTCCGAAAGAAATGTATGATGCCTTATCCAGAATGTATGAAGGAAGAAACATCGACAGAAAGATGAATCTAAGAGCTCAATTGAAGAGCACCAAGATGAGTCATGGAGAATCCATCCAGGACTACTTCACAAGGGTCTCCCAAATCAAGGAACAACTAGAAGCCATTGGAGACAAACTTGATGAAGATGAGTTGGTTATGTCTGCTCTCAATGGTCTCACTAGACCTTGGGATTCATTCATCCAAGTGATGTGTGCCAAGAAGGAAAGCATGAATTTTGATGTTGTATGGGAAGATTGTATTCAAGAGGAGACAAGAGTGGCAAATAGAGAAGCTTTAATAAAGGAATATGATCAAGCCCTAGCCACTCACACCAAGAGAAGAAGGATTCAACCTAAATTCAAGAAGGGAAACCACAAGGAGTCTCAACTTCCCAGAAGGTTCCAGAGAACAAGAGAAAGTCTCCCCAATAAGGACTATTCCAGCTTTCAATTTTTTCATTGTGACAAGATAGGACACATTGCCAGAAATTGTCCTTTGAAGAGACAAGAATACAAGAAGAGGAACAACAACAACAAAAGACATCATGCACATCTAGCTGAAGATGAGGATGATGAAGAGGAAGAGGAAGGACCTCCAGGAAAGCAAGCAAGAAAAGAAGATGCAGAAGAGTATGTACTATTCTCTGCACTCTATGGGTCTGTAAAACCTAGAGAAAACACTTGGCTTATTGATAGTGGTGCTTCAAATCACATGACGGGACAAAAGAAAAACCTTTCAAAACTTAAAGAAAATAACTCTCCTCATAAAGTATCTCTAGGAGATGACTGTCAATATCCAATCAAAGGAATTGGTGAAGCAAGCTACAAGATTGATTCAGGAAATCCCCTGAAGATGAAGGAAGTATTATATATACTAGGCCTAAAGAATAATTTACTTTCTATCTTACCTTTAGATAAGAAAGGATTCATAGTTGCATTCATAGATGGACAAGTACTCATGTGGCCCAAAGGAAACTCAATTGAAGATGCAGTTGTCATCGGTGAAGAAGAAGGAGGCTTGTATAAACTCGAGGGACATTCAGAAACAGCCCTTGTTCATGAGTCCACTAGGCCTAGTGAATTGTGGCATAGAAGTCTTTCCCACATCAATTACAAGGAACTACCTCATGTGAACAAAGTAGTGACGGGATTACCATACTTGAATATCAACCATGAAGGCATTTGCAAAGGATGTGCAAAAGGGAAAAATATCAAGAATCCATTCCCGAAGAGTGAAACAAAAACTAAAGGTACGTTGGAATTGATTCATTCAGATATATGTGGTCCAATGTCCACCACATATTTGAGTGGTTTTGAATATTATATTACATTTATTGATGGATACTCAGGAAAGACTTGGATATACTTCTTGAAAGCAAAGAGCGAGGTGTTTGAGAAATTCAAGGAATTCAAATCCTTGATAGAGAATCTTTCAGACAAAAGAATCAAGACACTTCGATCAGACAATGGCAGAGAATATACTTCAAAATATTTTGAAGCCTTTTGTAAAGATGCTGGAATCAAGAGGGAACTAACTACTCCCTACAATCCTCAAAAAATGGTGTTGTGGAAAGAAAGAACAGAACCATCATGGAGGCAGTGAAGACAATGATATATGATCAAGATCTTCTAATGCATCTATGGGCAGAAGAAGCAAGAACTGTTGTCTATGTACAGAATAGAATATCTCACAGTGCTCTTGGATTCAAGACTCCAGAAGAGATGTTCACGGGAAAGAAGCCTGAGGTAAGTCACCTCAAGATATTTGGTTGTCCAGTATATGTTCATATACTGAAGGAGAAAAGAACCAAGTTGGACCCCTCCAGAAATAAGGGGATATTTGTTGGATACTATGAAGTATCCAAGGAATTTTGAATTTACATTCCTGGAATACATCACATGGAAATCAGTAGAGATGTAATATTTGATGAAGAAGCAGCTCTCAAGAGATCCAGAAAATTTCAACATGAAGAAGTGTATGAGGAAGAGGCACCTCCCAAAAATGTAGAGGCTACATTCCTCCCTGAAGATCATGATATGACAGAACCACAAGAATCTCCCATGATGGAGATATCATAGAAGAGAAAGCCTTCTTGGGAAAGAGAAATTATACAAGAAGCAGAAAGATATGGAGCCCTGAAGGCTCCACAAGGATAAGCAAGAAGCCCAAGCCATTTTCCAGCTATGTAGCTTTGATGTTTGATCTTGTGCATCAAGAACCTACAAACTATGAAGAATCAATACAGAAGAAAGAATGGGTAGAAGCAATGACGAAAGAGTACCAGTCATTAATGAATAATGATGTCTTAAATATAGTTCCCAAACCAGAAGGAAAGAGTGTAGTATCCTCCAAATGTATCTACAAAATAAAACATGTAGCTGATGGAAGTATAGAGAAGTACAAGGCAATATTTGTGGGTAGAGGTTTCTCTCAGAAAGAGGGAATTGATTATGAAGAACATGTGCACCAGTAGCACGGTATACTTCGATTAGACCTATCATGGCACTTGCATCCATGATGAAGTGGGACTTACACTAGATGCATGTGAAGACAGCCTTCCTGAATGGTGTGATTGAAGAAGAAGTATACATAGAACAACCACAAGGATTTGAAGTTGAAGATAGATGGACTCACATATGCAAGTTGAATAAGGCCCTGTATGGCCTAAAGCAAGCTCCTAGAGCTTGGTATGGAAGGATAGATAGTTTCCTGATGAGCATGGACTTTACCAAGACTAAAGCCTGTAATACTCCAAAAAAATCGTAAAATTTTAAAAATTTTCATATGACAATAAATGTTTGCAATCGTCACTATTGAGGAACATTTAATTGTTAACGGTTAACCTAAACAGGATTAAACTAGAATTGATTCTTGTTAATATCTAGTTCTGCATACTTAATTGTTTGCTTTCCTAAATCATTATTAAGGATTTGATTTAGCAGGTTATAATTTGGACCAACAAGAATTGAAACATCCGTTTAATTACTAAGTGCTAAGTGTTTTTTACTATTTTGTGAAAATATGAAGGAACTTCAGTTGAGATCGAGGCTTACTTAGCTTTTTATATAATGCGGTGAAGTGATGCTTCTTTTTACAGGTAAGAAGTTTTGTTACCAGTTCCGGATCGAGATTATTATCTCAACTAGCATAAAATATAATGCTAGTAAATTTATTTATTTTACAGCTTTGATCAAATGAATGAGGTATCGTTGATCTGTATATTTATGTTCTAAATAGATTTTGGTAAACATAAGTGTTTAGTAAACTAATTATAGTCCAGTTGCTCTTCCATTTCGCTATAACTATAACTTGTTCATTTAATTTTCATCAATCTATTATCAGTTTAGATCCTGTATGTAATTTTAGTGAAAGGTAATTGTATAGCAGATCCCTTTTATGTTTTATTACTTGAGGCTGAGGAAATTCAAGAGTATTTGTTTTCAACAAATAACAAGTTAAATAAACTTAGGAAAACCTATAATCTAGGTATAGTCATAAAGTACATTAACTGACATTCACACATGGAAATAAAACCTAGTGCATAAGATAGTTTTTCTATCTATTCTAGTACTTACCAAATGGAGATACAATAATACCAATTGTATATCTTTAAACAATAGTATTTCTGCTATTTTGGGTAAAGAAATAAAAATATTACTTTCTACAAAAATCAATCTGATTTTAACCTTTGTATGATCTTCAATTTACAAGGATAAAAATGCGAATCTAAGTTTAATACTTAGACTAACAAAAACAAGCTATACAAACTTCACATACATAATAGATTAAGTATTTTATGAGTTCCTTTTACCATTCTATGATTTCTCACAAAGTGTTATTTATTATGCAAACCAATTTGAAGAATTCTTTACACAAGTGTTTACCCATTTCCAAAGATTATAGGACATGATTTAAACCCTAGTGTATGTAAATACCACGTCCCTACTTTATTCTTTTAGGGTTATAATATGCACATTATAATGTAATGATATTGGAAGTTAAGACAAGGTTTTAACCATTGTTTTGTTATAAAATTCTATTGTATGTAGGCTACTCCAAAGAGGTCTCGAACTATAATACCAAAACCCACATTTCGCAAATAAATATGAAGCCACATGGTCGATGCTTGTTGGTTAGGTTTTGTTTGACTTGGAGGTTCAATATAAAACTATCCTAAACCCTAAAAAATTCATTTACCTAATTTTTATCATTGCTTCGAAATGGTAGAGCCACAAGCTCATGACTGCAAGGTTTTGTTGTTATTTGTTTGACCCTTTATAGGCCTCCTTTCCCATTGTGTTTTCTTCTATGTGTAAGGTTCAATTGGCCACTGCTTTACTCTGTGGGTGAGGTCATTTCACCATTATTAAGCCTCTGCGTGGGCTTTCCTTCGACCCTCATGCAATGGTGGACTCTTTCTGAGTTTTTTTTAGGATTAGAGTGCCTTCAGTTTTTACTAGTGTCTATTGTGGTTTTAGCTTTGGGCTTGAACAAATTTCACTGGGGTTTCTCAGTCGTGGTTCTTCTTGTAGTTCAATGTACCCTTACTCATGGTTAGGGTCTGTTACTATACCATCTTCTACACGACAAGGACGAAGAAACTTATCCAGGTATAAAATCTTTTCAGTTTTAAACCCTTCTTGCACTGCTTTAAAATTTAATATCTTCATTATTTTCATTCTGTGGGTTCTTCGTTTGTGCAGGGTTTCAATCCAATTGCTTTGTGCTGAAAGACACCACACAACGGGCTCCATGTAGGCGTTCCTCCTAGTAATCCTCAGTCCTACTTGAGGTCCTTCTGCGATGGTTGTATAAAGTTGAAAAAAAATGCAATTCCACCAAGATGTCGTTCCATGATGCAGCTCTATTTTTGTATATCAAAAATTGTGAATGTATTAGGTAGGCCATAGGGCTGATACTATAATGTGTTAATAGTAAGCTTATAGTAATTAAATTATCCACTATGTAATTAAGTGCATAGACTAAGTATA